>JAQZBX010048495.1:0-20186 GCA_029593785.1 Cabassous unicinctus
TGCATTTAAGATTATCATTATTATTTCTTTTTCCTATTAATTATATTTTGTTATTATATTGGACTCATATTTGGGGAAGGTTTGGATCACAGAAAGGTTACAAGGGGGGCTGCAGAGGATCATTGGGGGGTGTCAGGGATGGGGGATTCATGGGAATAAGTCCATCTGAATATACATGAAAGATATATAAAATTGTTCAAACAATCAAGGGATGGGGCATGGTCACAGTGGGTAGACAATTACTCAATGAGGAAATCTGAATTCCCACCCTGGAGAGCTCTGCTACATTCCCCAAGGGAGCAGCAACCGTCCCCAGAGTGCAGAGGCAGTGTATGGCAAAAGAGGATGGCCCACTGATGGGTTCTTGTTATTGAGGACTAGCCTTATGAGTATTTGCTCTTCTAATTGAAACTTAGCCTACTGTTATGGGATGCCTAAGGGTTACCACCTGAGAGCCTCCTTGTTGCTCAAATGTGGCCTCTCTCTAAGCCAAACTCAGCATTTGAATGCATTACCTTCCCCCCAGTGTGGGACATGACTCCCAGGATGAGCCTCCCTGGCAACGAGGAATTAATACCAAGTGCCAACTGGCAACATGTTTGGAAAAAAGACCTTGAATAAAAGGGGGAAAAGGTAAAGAGAAATGAGTTCACATGGCTAAGAGACTTCAAAGAGAGTCGGGAGGTCATCTCAGAGGTAATACTTAGGCATAACTCAGTAGGATCTCATAGAACACCTAAGTGGTTATCACCCCACACTGAGGGACCCCTAAGGGCTCTGGTGACACTCAGCTCCTTTACAAGTGGGGATAGCCCCAGAGAATGATGCCTAATTAGTGGGCTCTTCATTGGCATCTGTGTTCCTGAGAGTGACAGAGTTGGACTCAAACAAGTCATTCCTGCACATGGTCCATCAGTCCCTTCTACTCAAACCTATATGTGATGCAGGAGTTTTTAGGTGTACTTCCCATATGAAGTTTAAAAGGGAACTCAAACTGACCAGGAAATGGGAGGGGGGATCTGCTCACACAGGCTGTTGCATCCTGATGCTCTGGGAGAGAAAGCAAGAATAGAAAGGAGGCAGGGACAGAGAGGTTCGTAGCAGCAGGAATCTATCCAACTGCTAAGAGTCAATCCTGCCTAAGTGAAAGTGACTGGATAGCTTTTTGAAGAGCCAAGTGACCCAAGAAAGTTTAGCTTAGTGGAGGAGTTTCCACTTTGAATATACGAGGTCCCTAGTTTGATTCCTGGTTCAGGCTAGAGTAGTGATCCACTGGGATATCAAATGTCCAGTTGAAAGTTTAGGACAGGAAAAATATAGACATTATTTTTGTTTTAGCTTCTCTTGGGTCCCTTATTTCTACTAAAAAAGGTTACTATTTAAAAAAAAAAACAACTTAGTTTACTCACTAAAACCTGCTTCAAAACCTGCAGAGAGAAGGCTACAGGGTAATTTGTTGATGAACACCAACAGCCTGAGAAGCTCCACAGGGGCCAAAGAAAGAACAGTGTTCTTTCTTAGTTTTTATTTAACTGCTTGCTTGTGTGTTTGATTTATTTTCTCTGTTTTTCTTTCCTTTTTCTCCACCCTCCCTTTTTTTAAATTAGGAGCTGCTGGCTTGTTTCTTCTTTGCAGTGCTTCCTCTTTATTGATTTCCCCTTTCTGTGTATACTGATTTTGTCTACCAAGGCTATTTCTTTTCCTTCCTTCATCTTTCTATCTTCTGCTTTCTGTTTTTGTTCTTACATTCCACCTCTTTGTTTAGTTCTCAATTTTTCTGGTTTTTATTTTTATATCTATTCAGCTTTCCTTCTTTTATTAACTTTTTCCTTTTTGTGCTTTCTTTTCTCTTTCCCTCTCTCCTCATAATTCTGGCCTTTTAATTCATTCCATATATTTTTCTCTGGTTTCCCATTTCATTGTAGGTATTCTACTTTTTTATACCTATTAAACTACACTGTTTACATGAGTTAAATTTTCATTTTCCTAAGTCTTATACAGTCTCTCTTCTAACTTACTATAATTATTAGTATTATCTTTTTTCTTTTATTACCTCTTTCACTTTCTCTAGCCCTAATCTTTTTCCGTCAAAGCAACATAGAAAACAGCAAGGAAATAGAACAATAAAAATAATATCAAAGAGAAAACTTAAGACACACACAAAACAGCATCTACATAAAACCTTAGAGTAGAGAGAGAAGCTAATCAACTGAATAAACCCATCAAGATAAAAAGATAGTCAGAGAGCAACAAAAAATTACAAACCATACTAAGAAACAGGAAAACATGGCCCAGGCCAATGATCAAACTAAAAACCAGGAAGAGATGCAGAACATTACACAACTAATCAAAGCTATCCAAACAAATATCATGGGCCAACTTATGAAGTGAAGGAAGAGATTAAGGGTATTAAGAAGATACTGGGAGAACATACTGAAGGAATCATACACATACATGAAAAGATTTTGGATATGATGGTGATGAATGGCACAATCCAAGAAATCAAAGAGACACTGGAAGCATATAATAACAGATTTAACAGGCAGAGGAAAGAATTAGTGATGTGGAAAACAGTATATCTGAAATCAAACAGATAGTAGAACAGATAGATAAAAAGATAGAAAAAATCCAGCAGGTATTTAGGGATTTAAATGACAACATGAAACACACAAGCATATGCATTATAAGCATTATATGCATTGTAGGCATCCCAGAGGAATGCATTATATTATAATGGATGCATTATAGGCATCCCAGAGGAAGAAGAGAAGAGAAAGGGAAGAGAAGGGAAGGAGTGTTGGAAAAAATAATGGCTGAATCTTCCCAACTGTACTGAGGGCGATGGACATACATGTCGAGAAAGTGAAATGCACCCCAAACAGTATAAATCCCAACAGGCCTACTCCAAGACATATACTTGTCAAACTGTCCAATGCCCAAGACAGAAATACTGAAGGCAGCAAGAGAAAAGAGACCCATCACACAGAAGGGAAGCTCAATAAGATTAAATGCTGATTTCACATCTGAAACCATGGAGGCAAGAAGACAGTGGTATGACATAATTAAGGTACTAAAAGAAAAATAAATCCAGCCAAAATTCTCTATCCATCAAACCTGACATTCAAAAATGATGGAGAGTTAAAAAAATTCACAGACAAATAGAAATTAAGAGAGTATGTCAAGAAATCTGCCCTTAAAGAAATACTAAAGGAAGTTCTGGAGTTTGAAAGGAAGAAACAGGAGTGAATGAGTTGGAGGAGAGTGTAAGAACAAATAAAAAGACAAAAAGAAAATAAAAACAACATATGACATATATAAACCCAAAGAAAATATGACTAAAGTAAATAATTCTTTGAGAGTAATAACATTTAGTGTTAATGCATTAAACTCTTCAGTCAAGAGACACAGTTTTTCAAAATGGATAAGGAAATATGACCCATATATATGCTGTCTACAAGAAACCCACCTTAGATCCAGGGATTCAAGGATGCTGAAACTGAATGGCTGGATAACACTCTTACAAGAAAACAATAACCAAAAAAAGGGGGAGAGTTGCTATACTAACATTGGACAAAATAGACTTTAATTGCAAACAATTGTAAGAGACAAAGACTGACTATAAATTAGTAAAAGGGGTAATCTTTCAGAAGAAAGAAAAATCATAAACGTTTATGCATCTAATCAGGGTGCCTCAAAATACATGAGGCAAACTCTGGAAAAACAAAATGGAGAAATAGATGCCTCTACAGTTATAGTGGGGGAATTTAATACACCATTATCACCATTAAAAAGAATATCTGAACCAAGAATCAATAAAGAAACAAAGACTCTGAAAAACACATTAGAACATCTGGACCTAATAGAGATTTACAGAACACTACACCCACACACAGTGGTATATATATTTTTCTCAAGTGCACATGGATAATTTTCCAGGATAGACCACATGTTAGTCCACAGAAAAATTCTAAGTGAGCTCAGGAAGATTAAAATTATACAACATTATTTCTCTGAACACAACAGAATGAAGCTGGAAATCAATAAGGGCCAGAGAACCAGATTAGGCTAAAAGAAATGGAAGTTAAACAACAACTCTTAGACAAACAGTGGGTCATGGAAGAAATTACAAAAAAAATCAGTAACTACCTTGAAATAAAGAAAATAACAACAGAACATATCAAAACCTATGGGATGCAGCAAAAGTTGTAATTTGGGGGAAATTCATAGCCATAAATGCATATATCAAAAAAGAAGAAAGAGCTAAAATTGAAGATCTAACTGCACACCTGGAGGAATTAGAAGAAAAAAAAACATCAAACCAACCCCAATGGAAGTAGAAAGAAGGAAATAACAAAGATTACAGCAGAAGTAAATGAAATAGAAAATAAGAAAACACTAGAAAAAATAAACAAAACCAAAAGCTAGTTCTTTGAGAAGATGAATAAAATTGAGAAAACCCCAGCTAGATTAACAAAGAAAATAAGAGAGAAGGTGCAAATATACAAAATAAGAAATGAGAAAGGGGATATCACCACTGACCACAGACAAAAAAGTATATCATCAGTGAATAATTTGAAAAATTATATGCCAACAGAATACTTGAGGAAATAGGCAAATTCCTACAAACACACTAACAGCCTACCTTGGTGAAAGAAGGAATTGATTAACTCAACAGACCAATCCCAAGTAAAGAGATACGATCAGTCATCAAAAAGCTCCAAACAAAGAAGAGCCCAGGACCAACCGGGTTCACAGGTGAATTCTATCAAACATTCCACAAAGAACTAATATCAATCCTGCTTAACCTCTTCCAAAAAAATAGAAGTAAAAGGAACAATGCATAACTCATTCTATGATGCCAACATTACCCTAATACCAAAGCCAAAGATGCCACAAGAAAGGAAAATTACAGACCAATCTCTAATGAAGCTAGAAGCTAAAATCTTCCACAAAATACTTGCTAGTTGTATTCAGCAATACCTCAAATGAATTATACACCATGACCAAGTGGGTTTCATCCCAGGTATGCAAGAATGTTTCAACATAAGAAAATCAATAAAATAAATACACCACATAAACAGATAAAAAAATCACATGATCATCTCTATAAATGCAGAAAAAGCATTTGACAAAATACAGCTCTCTTTCCTGATAGAAATACTGCAAAAGATAGGAATAAAAGGAAACTTTCTGAACTTGATAGAGGGCATATATGAAAAACCCAGAGCTAACATCATCTTCAATGGTGAAATCCTAAAATCCTTCCCTCTAAGATCGGGAACAAGACAAGGATGCCCACTATTGCTCCTCCTGTTTAACATTGTCTTAGAATTACTTGCTCAATCATTGAGGCAAAAAAAAAAAAAAAAAAAAAAAAGATATAGAATGCATCCAGATTGGAAAGGAAAAAGTCAAAATTTCACTATTTGCAGATGACATGATCCTATACCTAGAAAGCCCTGAGGATTCTACAACAAAGTCTCTAGAACTTATAAATGAGTTCCGTAGACTTGCAGGTTACAGGATCAATGTGCAAAAATCAGTAGCATTTCTATACACCAATAACAAACAATCTTGAGGAGGAAATCAAGAAAAAATACCATTTACAATAGTAACTAAAAAAAACCAAATACCTTGGAATAAATTTAACTAAAGATGTAAATGACCTATACACAGAAAACTACACAGCACTTTTAAAGGAAATCAAAGACTTAAATAAATGGAACAATATTCCCTGTTCATGGATAGGAAGACTAAATATCATTGAGATATACATCCTACCCCACCTATTATACAGATTTAATGCAATCCCAATAAAAATCAACACTGCATTTTTTACTGAATTGGCAAAACTAACTATGAAATTTATTTGGAAGGACAAGGGGCCCTGAATAGCCAAAGACATATTGAAAAAGAAAAATGAAATTGGAGGAATCACACTACCTGACTTTAAAATATACTACAAAGCTACAGTGGTCAAAATGACATGGTATCGTCACAAGGATAGACATACTGAACAATGGAAATGAATTGAGAGTTCTGATAAAGATCATTGCATATACAGTCATCAGATATTTAAAAGGCCAGGAAGCCCACTCAACTGGGAAAGAATGGCCTCTTCAACAAATGGTACTTGGAGAACTGGATACCTATATCCAAAAGAATGAGATAGTAACACCATCTCACACCTTATTAAAAAATGATCTCTAGTTGGATCAAAGATATAAATATAAGAGCCAAGGCCATAAAGACCTTGGAAGATAATGTAGGGAAGCATCTACAGGAACTTGTAATAGGAAATGTTTTCATGAACTTTACACCCAAAGTGCAAGCAGGGAAAGAAAAAGTAGAGAAATGGGATCTCCTCCAAATTAGTACATTTTGTACCTCAAAGAAGTTTGTTAAGGAAGTGAAAAGAGAGCCTACCCAATGGGAGAAAATATTTGGTAAAATATCTGATAGGAGCCCAATATCCAGCATATATAAAGAATCCCAAAATCTCAAAAATAAAAAGACAAAAAACCCATTGAAAAAATGAACAAATGATTTGAACAGACACTTCTCTAAAGAAGAAATACAAATAGCTAAAAAGCACATGAAAAGATACTCTACATCACTAGCAATTGGAGAAATTCAAATCAAAACTACAATGAGGTACCATCTTACACTCATTCGTCTGGTGACCATTAAAAAAAACATAAGACTACAAGTGTTGAAGAGGATGTGGAAGAATGGAAACCCTCATCCACTGCTGGTGGGAATGTAGAATGGTCCAGCCATTGTGGAGGACAGTTTAGTGGTTCCTCAAACCACTAAATATAGATCTGCCATATGACCCACCAATTCCACTGCTGGGTATATACATAGATGAACTGAAAGCAAGGACACGAATAGATATATCCCCACAAATATTCATAGTGACATTATTCACTATTGTCAAACGTTGGAATCAACTCAAATGTCCATCAACAGATGAATGGATAAGCAAAATGTGGTATATACATACAATGAAATATTACTCAGCTCTAAGAAGGAATACAGTACTAACACATGGGATAACATGGATGAATCTTGAGGACCTTATGCTGAGTGAAGCACACCAGACCTTGAAAGACAAATATTACATGACCTCTATGATATGAATTAAGCATAACAAGCTGACTGGTAGAGCTAGAGACTGGAAGATAGTTTTACAAGAAATAGAAAGGGAAAAGAAGTTTGTGAGCCAAAGCCCATAGGGGTGAAATCTATGGTAAGGTGGAAGTGAGTAGTTGTGCAGTGGAGGAATATGACAGGGGTGTAGGGATACTATTGGTTTGGGGAGTGCAACCTTGATGGGGTAGGGTGGCAAGGATGGATTGCACAATCCATTGAACTGGGGGGAGTGTTGGGGGAGGGATCAGGTGAATAATGGGGATTGGTGGGTACGAGGGTGAAACTATAATTTTGAGAAAACTTTTGGCAATATGACAAGGAAGGGTTACTGGTTTAGGGTGTTGATTGGGGGACATATAGGATAGGACATGCTTGCGACAGTCTTCTAGAGAATGTGTGAGGGATCACTTTGTCAGTGTTATGTATCAGTGGGGGGAAACCCACATAATGAGTGTGAAGGAGTTGGACTCCCATTCTGGGGAGGCCCAAAATATTCTCAAACAGAGGGGAGGATGTCTTTCAAGAGCATGGACACTTCCTTATAGGGGAGGACAGACTAACATGTCCAGCCTTCAGAGTTGTAGCAAATATCTATGAATCTTGTCCCTCAAGAAGTGAAGACTTGTGGTCGCCATGGGCCCTGAGTGGAGGGGGAGGGAGGAATAGAATAGATTTAAGAGGTAGTATTTAGGGGGCAAAGGATATTCTGCATGATTTTGAAATGATGGACACAGTCCATGCTCAATTTCATTAAAAAATTGTAAAAGTGTATGGTCTAAAATGTAAACCATAATGTAAGCCATTGACCATGGTTGGTAGCTATGTTTTAATATTTATACATCAGTTTTAACAAATGTACCATCCACATGTAAAAGTATTATTAATAGGGAAGGGAGTAGAGGGGAGGATATTGGGTATATGGGAGTCCCCTATATTCTGTATGTAACTTTACTGTAACCTAAAATTTCTTTGAAGACAATATTTAAAAAAGTAAAACACTGGGGAAGAAATGGAAGAAAATGTCACTGTACATACAGGACTACTGATATTACAGTGATGAAAGGCAAAATATCAAAAAAAATTTTAATTTTCTTATTTTATTTTAAACATATTTTTCATTTTTAATACCACAATGTTTTTACTTTATTTTAGTTTTAGTTTTTCTAAATATTATGTATTTTATTTCTTATGTTTAAACATATATTATTATTTCATTTTCCTATTAATCATATTTGGCAATATTCTTGGCTTCATTTTTGAAGAAGTTTTGCTTCACAAAATGTTTAAACTACAGCAGGGGGGATGAATGGTGTGGGGTGTCAGTATTAGGGGATACATAGGAGGAAGTTCACCTGGACATATATATAAGGTATATAAATGTGTTCAAATGTTCATGGGGCATTGCCACAGTGGGTAGATATTCACACAACAACCAAAAGATTATTGAAATCTTATCCTGGGGTGTTCTGCCACATTCTCTAATGGAGCAGCAACAATCTCCCAAGTACAGGGGCAATGACTAGTGAAGAAAGATGATCCATGGATGGGCACTTGATATTAAGGCCTATGAGCCTTTTGCTCTTGAATTTGCAACTTAGCCTAGTGTTGTCGAGTGCCTAAGAGTTACCTCCTGACAGCCTCCTTGTTGCTCAAATATGGCCTCTGTCTAAGCCAAACTCAGCATATAAATGCATTACCTTCCCCCTAGTGAGGGTCATAACTTCCAGGGATGAGGCTTCTTGGCACTGAGGGATTACTACTGAGCATTGGCTGGTGATACAACTGGAAAAATACCTTAAATAAAAGGGGATAAAGGAAAGACAAATGACTGTATATGGCTACGAGACTTCAAAGTGAGTCAGGAGGTCATCAGAGAGGTAATGCTAAGCATGTCTCAGCAGAATCTCATAGATGGCCAAGGTAGATACTACCCCAAATAGTGGCACTCCTGAGGGCTCCAGAGACCCCCAGGTCCTACAGTCTTGACAGATAGCTCCAGTGTTTGGTGCCTTGCCAGTGGGCCCTACTTTGGTGCTTGTGTCTGAGTGTGACAGAGTTGGACTCTGATGTGACTTCTCTACATATGCCTCTTATGTCCCTTTTATTTGAACCTATAGTTGGTACTGGAGTTGGTAGGTGTACATCCAAGAGACTTGAATCTCTGGGCAGTCCATGTGCCAGCTGTGCCCTGAGCCTCAGTGGAGTTGCTCTACCTACTCTCCAGTTCATTGGACTCATCCAGGACAACTAACAAGGAGGTGAGCTATACAACAACTACACCAAGGAACTGAGAGAGTCTACAACTGCAAGCAACTGAGTCCTATCCATCAGCCATATGGGATCAAAGTCCATTCCCAATTAGAGGTGGAGTGGGCATCACCATCCCAGAATCCAGGATTGGCGAATAAAATATGGACTAGAGTAGACTTACTGGTAATCTACTATAGAATTATTATGATTCTAGCAATGGAAGAAATTATATCATTGATGTGGAGACAGTGGTCACTGGAGGTGCTGTAATCAGGGAAAGGGAAAAAGAGGTGCAACATAGGGGCATTTTAAGGACTTGGAATTGACCTGAGTGACATTGCAATGACAGATACTGGCCATTATATATCTTATCATAACATACAGAATTGAGTGGGAGACAGTGTAAGCTACAATGTAAACTATAATCCATGCTTAGTGGCAAGGCTGCAAAATATGTTCATCAATCTCGTTGAATGTACCACACTAATGAAATAAGTTGTAAATGTGGGGAAAAGTGGGATGTCTGGAGAGTGGGGCATATAGGAATCCCTTATATTTTTTACATTTTATGTAAATTATGTTTTAAAATAATTAAATATATATATAATTTATTTATTTATTTATTATATATATTTTTAAAAGATGCTTAGATTACATAAATGTTACACAAAAATTACAAGGATTCCCATGTTCCCCACCTCCCACACCTCCCATAACATCCCACATAAACATCTTTCATTAGTGTGTCACATCACCTGCAATGGATATACTCATCCTGGGGCTTTGCCATTAAGCATGGATGATAGTTCACATTGTAGACCACACTCTCTCCCACACAGTTCTGCATGTTATATGTTGATGTAAATTGGCCTATATCTGGATATCACTCCACATAGAGGAGCTCCTGAGGGCTCTGGAGACACTCAGGTCCTATATAAGGGGGGATAGCTCCAGAGATTGATGCCCTATCAGTAGGCTCTACTTTGGAATCTGTTCTCCTGAGAGTGACAGAGTTGGACTCAATTAAGTCCTCCCTGCACATGGTCCATCAGTCCCTTCTATTTAAACCTATATGTGATGCTGGAGTTTGTAGGTGTACTTCCAGAGACTGGAGCCTTTGGCCTGCCCATGTGTCAGCTGTGCCTGGAATCTTGGTGGAGCTGCAACTCCTACTCTACAGCTCAATGGACTCACCCAAATCACCTGGTGAGGAGATGATGATGGACAACGGCCATCCCAGGGAATGGAGGGAGTCTGCAGCTGCAGGAAGGATAATCCCATCCATCATATCCATGGGATATAAGCCCCTTCTCATTTGGAGTTGGAGTGGATATCACCATCCCAAAAGTATATATTTTTAAAAATGCACTGTGTGATGGTGCCCCAGCTAGTGGATACAGAATCCAAACTGGACTAGGTAAACCTGTCTATAATAGTCTATTAACCTGATGTCATTAAATGTCTGAATCAAGCCTCTAGCTTTCCTTGTACCTGATGCTGTGTTGATCAGCAAGACAATTTGCCTTGCTTTGTGCTTTTCCTAAAGAAAAAGAACATGCTGATTTGATTTTTCAGTGCAAATCTCCCATTCACTGGACATTTTTTTGCTCATATGTCATCAGGCTCTTGTGAGTTGTTTTAGCAGAATAAATTTCATGATTCTCAACATTTCTATGGCAATTCTAAACACTGATACACTATAAAACCAAGGGGCACAGATCATATTGTGGTTAGCTCACCAAGATAAAGCCATCTCATGAGACATTTTGGAAACCCTCTCTTTCTGCATGGGCACTGAAATCTTTCTAATTACTTTACTTTCAGTTTTCCTGAATGGACACTCATTCTACTTTTCTTTAGTATGCTTTCTTGTTCAGATGCATATAACTGACTTATCAGTACACTGTCAATACATTTATCATAATAAAAAGCATGCATACTCCACCAGTACATTTATCACTCTGTTTTTATGCCTATAATTCTATAAAATCATCCAAATTAATTTATAGAATCACTTTATTTTTAACCAAAGGCTTGGGAATGGTGTGCGTTGGTTAAGATTTAATGAATATCCAGGTTTGAAGATTTAAAAAAAGAGAAGAGCAAGGATCACCTGGTACCCTCTATCCATGCCACCATCACCCATTTAATTGTGTGACCAACTGAGTCATCAAAACCTGGCTCTAGGACCAGAGAATGAAGACCCCAATTTGGGCCAGGATGTTAGACCACTGGATCAAGGTCACAGGGCATGCTACCTGAGTGAAGGTCCCCCACCTCAACTCTGGATATCACTCTTCCATTTTAATCAGCCATCAGGATTGGAGTCTGTGCCCATGTCCCCTCCACTGTCCCAGGACCTACCCATCAAGTGGCACAGTCCCTTACTGGAATGTCCCAGGAGTAGTGCACTTACTTCCTACCAATATTCCATCTTTAAGTTGAGCTAATGTTCTTCTCCCTGTGAATGTCACCTCCTGGGCCCAAGGTGTGCCCCTGAGGGCTCCTTCCCTGAGGGCAAGGGCTTCCTTGGCATCTTCCAAGACAGTAGAGATAAACTGTGTGGAAGTGATACTGGTGTATGACAAAGCTCAACTCCCTCTCTTTGTTATTTACTCCTTCCCCAGGAGTGCCAAATTATCAGAAGCTTCTCTTCCCTCCACACCATTCTCTCTGCTCTTCAAAGCAACTCAATCCACTGCCTGAAGGAGTCATGGGAGAAAGTTTCCAGGTAGGCTGGCCTCTTTCCACAGTAGCACCAGGGAGACGAGAAACCTATCCTAGGGTAGGCATTATGCCTCAGTGGCCTGGGCTCTGCAGGAATGCAGTGCTTCCTGGGGCCAGAACCCATTCTGGGGTGGGGCTGTCAGTCTTGATGTGACCTGAAGGCAGCAGTTCTTCCTGAGGGCAAGTGTTTTATCTTACCTGTTAGATACAGAGCTGAGTCACTTCAGAGCTTTCCAAGGGTTTGCAACAAGGCCCCATAACACTTTGTCCAATTGAAATCAGTATTGGTTAAAAAAAAGCTGCTCAGGTGCCATGGCATGGGAGTGCCAAATGTGACACATGAGAGTTCACCCCTCATTATCATGTAACCCTGAAAGTGTCAGAGTCACCTAGATTCATAACCACTCATCCAGGCACTTAGGATCCTTTGTGTCTGAAATCACGGATTTGCTCTCTTATCATGTATCACCAGCCTCCAGCTTTTCAATTCCTTCTCCTCCCCAAAGGGACAGCACCTGTGAATTCCAAACAGTGAAAAACAGTGCACTGAGCAAGGACCTACTGATCTAGGTAAAGTGGAGGCAAAGATTGCAGATAGGGAAAATTGGGGAGCTCCTGGTTTCATAGTGAAAGTTTCTTTGAAAAACTCCAGTCTGACTTTTTTTTTGACCTGGAGGAAGAGGGATTTGTTTGGCCATTCAAATCTGGGGAGCAGTGGGGGGCAGTAGGCCCTGGTCATCAGATGTGGTGACAGCAGTTGGGCTTTTCCAGGAGGATATGCTGAACCAGAAGATTTAGCAGGTCTCCTTTACGTGAGGAGAGTCTCATGCTGGGACCTTGACTGCAGTGACATATGTCCAGATGCTTATAGGAATTATTTGGGAGACTTATGAATCATGGTGGCTCATGTAAAACAGGAAAACATGAAGCAAAATGTCGATGCCCAGTGCTGCTGGCAGCCTATGTCCTATCTGTCCAGTCAGAACTGATACATCAGGAGAACACCTCCTGGGAGGTCAAGAGAAATTTCTCCACAGAAGGAACTTCCTGAGTGGCTGTTTGGGTCAGGAGCACTATTTGGCATGCTCTTGGGCAGAGATTGTGGGGTAGAGACTTCATGGGTTTAAGAATAAGGATTTTCTCAACAAGGCTTCCAGAGACACAGCTTCCCTCTGTGGTTCTTCAGGCAGCATTCCTGGCTACACACTGTGAGCACTGGTTAACTGAACCCTGGTCAATGATGGTTGATGGTGAAATGACTTCAGCTTGGACAAGGCCTGACACTGAAAGGGTGGAGCTAGTGACTTCTCCAATGCCCTGTGTGGCCACAGGCAAGTCAAGGCCCTGTTAAGCCTATGTCTCCTCATCTGGAAATGGAGTGATGGCAAACTGTGAGATATTCTTCATGGAAAGGGGAGAGATTCAAGGGAGGACAGGAATGTTGATGATCTTTCCCATGGCTCTGAGTTGGAGAAGGTGATGCTGAGAGCACCACAATAACAGAATGTAGCCCTGATTCTTTCTGGGTGAAGTTCTCACCTACTTTACAGATGAACCATGAGGCTCATGGATGCCAGGCATCTCACCTAAGTCACACACCCAGAAAGAATTGGAGCTGGGATTCACATCCAGAGCTCATGGCTGGTGGCAGCAACATTTCTGCCAGTAGAGGCATACAGTCTGTACAAGGCCCCAGGACAGGCCCTAGGGTCAATTGTATGAAAGGAGGATGGACTCATTGGCCTTGTTCTCAACCCTGAAAGGAGGGAATCTCTTAGGATTCCACCCTGGAAATGAAGTCAATGAGCCCAAGAGATGCAAGTATAAGAGAGGGTAAGTGTGGCTGAGACCAGGGTGGGGCAGGGCAGGGCTGGCTTCCAAGACATCAAGGGGACCCCATTTGCTAGGTAATTAGAAGTGATATTTGGATTCTTGGCACTTGGAGGCCTACTAGGGGTGAGGTGGTGAAGATTCCTGGGTTGGCCTAGTGAGAGGTCCACGTGGGGGGTATGAGTCAGATTTGAGGGCATTTCTCCAACTGATGCCACATATTGTCATACAGGGCACTGTTTCCTACCTGTGGATATTCCTCAGGGAATTGGCCATGCTAGACTCATCTCTACAGACCATCTTGATGTGAGTAGGCCTGGGGTCATGGTGGGGTGGGGTTAGGACCAAGAGGCTTTGGGAAGATAGTCTCTTCTAGAGCCCTGAGTTCTCAGCAATGGGCACACCTGGTCCATAGGGACCTCACTGCACCTTTGTGAACTGGAGGTGTCAGGTCCACTTTCCAGATGAGTAAGCAGATGCATCCCCTTCTGATTGCACAAATGAATAAGGCCCTACCTGAGCTGGTCATGGCCTCTGCATCAGGTTTGGTCTTGATGGGAGAGTGAGTTTCCAGCCTCCATGGCTGGAAAGTGTGGGAAAGAAAGAGCAGTCCCTTTACCCTGACCCGACAGATTCTCCCTATGTCATCACATCTGCCCCAGGTCCTTCTCTTCTAGTGCCTCAAATCTGTATAGTTCCATGTCCTAGGAGTGCTAGCCTGTCCCCTGGAGGGTCCTCCCAGTAGTGCACATGAGAAGAGATGAAGGGAGCTGGTAATGGCATGAGGGACCTCTTCTAATGGAGCTGGGCAGTCTGTCTTCCAGGAGAGAATGATCTATTATGAAAAAAAGAGAAAGTGAGTAGCTTAATCGTCAATGAAATTGTAGGTGTAGGTTGGGGGTGAAGTCAGAGACCCACCTGGTCAGGACATTTCATTGCTCCATCTGCCTTCTGTTTTGTGTAGGGGAGAGTTTTATTCTAAGAAATGAAGTAGACCTGCCACACTGAGTTGTGGTAGGTGATGTGGCATCAGAGATCTTTTCCTGGAGGAGGAGCTGTGTGACTCCTGTTCAGAGAATAGGTCTATCTTGGATGAGAGTGCAGTTGATGAGGCGGTCCCATGAAAGCAAAGACCCTGACACAGGCAGCAGCCCCTGTGTTGCTCAGCAGATCCACCCAGCCTTTCCCCTTCTGTTCCTTCCCTCATCCTAGGAATACCAGGTCCTTTCACAGATCCAGTTCCTACAGTCAAGATGCACCTATGACAATCTGGTTCCTGATGATGAATTTCATTCCTGCCTTGGGGCATTGAAACAGTTCAGTGAGGCTAAGAGGTAGTGCAGGACAGAAGTTGGGCAACAGCAGGGCACACCCTTTCCTTCACCCAGGTCCAGAAAGCCTGCAACCAAGGTTCTTGGTCACCGTCAGACCCATGGCCTGGAGACATCTGGGACTATGGGACTTCTCCTGCAGATGATACTCTGGGAGGGAACCATGAGGTTTGTCTCTGGTAGTCTCACAGCATACATATGCCCTGTAGCTACCACCTGTCTACTGAATTGGGCTCCTATTCCTATCAACCAGCAACATATTCCAGGCAAAAAACCTCCCAGATGCATTCACAATCCAGGGCAGGTAAGTACAGCTGTCTCAGGACTCAGTGTCACTTCAGGCTACAAGGGGGCTTTGGGAATTGACAGTATAGTGTCAGGGTCCCTTCTCCACTCCCAACCAGCTCTGTGACAGGGTCAATTCCCCCATCATTCTGGGCTTGTTTTCCCTTGAAGAAAATGGGTGATGTGGGGTGATCTCTCCAGTGGCTGGTGCCCACGGCTCCTGTGGACTGAAGGAGCACATAGCAGAGAGCCCAGGGCACAGAGGGCAGTGGGAGCTTGAAATCACGGATGGGGTCTTGCTGGAGGATTCAGGCAATTCACCCTTCCATCCAACTGGGACACAGCACAGAGGCCAGCAGTGGTGTCACCTCCCCCAACAGTTTCCAGCTCCAATGTGTCTCTGACCAGAGCAGTGCAGAAGCAGCTGCCTAGACCCCACATTCCTGGCTAACACTTGCAACTATGATCAGGAAATCCACATAGGCCTTGACCTTGAGTGCCTTGATGGCCAGGAGATGAAGGTGCTTGTCTGCAGATTTTTCCTGAAGGCCCAGCCCCTTGTCCTAAATTCCCAGTGTCTGCATTCATTTCTCCACAACCACAAAGAGGGTGGAGGACTCCCAGCTTGAAAGACAACTTTTTGAAGCCCCCTGGAGACCATTGCCAGCCTGGGGTTTCCTCCAGGCTCCAGGATTTCTCCTGATCTTGTTGTCCCCCACAGTTTGGGGGAATCCACCCTCCTTCATGACTGGAGTTACCTGGAGTCAACTCAGCCTCCAGCAGGCTCCTCCTCTTTGACCCACCCCATGCCCAAAGCCACACTGTGCACCCACATAACATCAGGCTGAGGGTTGCTCTATAACAAGCAGGTGGGTGACTACTGAATCATCTGTGTCAGCCTTGACATGGTCAATGACAACAATTACAATAGCATCCTGGTAAGCCAAGCAGGTGGCTGTTCCCTGGGGCCCCTCACTGGGTCATGCAGTGAATGAGGAATGATTGATATGTGCCAACCCTGCCTTCTTGAATATGCCAGGCTAGTAGATTAGGAAGCACAATCAGATCTTTAAGGAGCAAAAACTGGGCACAAAGGCAGTCAAGGCTAAGGATTGTAGATGGAAATTTCAAGCATCCACCTTGAGGTCACACAGCTTGGGAAGAACTCACTTGGGCAGCCAGTGGGTTGAAGGAAAAGGGAGACATCCTGGAAATCCTGAAGGACAGCATGTTTCTGGACCATCTGAGGTGGATTAAGGAGGCCGAGGGTGAAGGTGCAGGGGACAGGGGGTGAAGTGTGATCAGAGAGGAGATAGGGGCTGGGTCACATTGAGCCCTGTGTGGGGCAGACCAGGAAAGCAAGATAGGAGCTGTTGCTGACATCTAGGCAGAGAGAAGGGGCTACCCCAGAGTGGTGGCAGTGAGGGGACCTGATCCTGGATAGATCTGCATATCATACCACCCCATCCCCAAATCACACACATGCTGGCTGAGGTGCCATGTTACATACCTGCCAAGGCACGGCACTTTTCTGGCCACCTGAGCTAGGGGTGTGGCAACTAAATTCTGCCTTCTATGACCATTCATCTGTGCCCAGCCTGTGGCCAGGTACTCAGGGTGAGGCAGGTGAGGTCTATCAACTGCCTCAGCAAGGCCCATCACATAATACACCCGTGGGCTTCCAATTACTCCTCCATCTTGACATCCAGGCTTGGACTAGATGTCTGTTCTTGGATTTTACTGATATTGTCATCCTGGAGGATATTTTCAATGGCACAGATCCCAGGGGCAATGAGAAGCACGAGGTGTGCTGGTAGGAGGTGAAAGAGACTACTCCAGGCTCTCCACATCCATCCCCAACCCTCATTTATGATGTCCTTGGTGCCCTTGAAAGCCATAGCAAATCTGCAGGCTGAAAACCAAAGGTAGAGGGCTCAGCCCTCAGGAAGAATGAGCTGTGAGAGAGAGGGAAGTTCTTATAAGAGATGCAGGCTCTGAAGATTGGAGAATATATCCTTCATTTCATGGAGATGTCCCAGGGTAGCCGAAGACAATGAGTCCACTATTCACACAGCCCTGTGAGGATGCTCAGAGCCCTGTTCTCAGTGCTGACACAGCTCCAAAGACCTTCCATCCACTGCTATTCAGGAAGCAATCTCCAGGGTCCAAGTCCTGATGGCCTGTCCTCTGACACTCCCCAGCTGACCTGCCAAGATTGAGTTCCAGCCATGATCCACAGGGCCATGGAGAAGCACTATCTGAAGGAGGACAATCCTGAGGACTACACGCTGGTACAGTTAAATCCAGAGGCTTGAAGTAAGTCAAGGGGCTCATTGGAGAGGGCAGCAGGAAGGGGGGTGGCCCCAGCACAACATTATAGCTCACAAGACTGAGGCCATCTGCTGCAGAAAATGTGCCAAAAGGGTGGTGGTCAGCATTTTGCACACATCCTTACCTCTCCCAAGAAAGCCCATAAAGCCTGCAGAAACTTCCCACTTTGTGCTCCATCTCCCAGTGTTGTGTCCTCCCTGGATGAGACTGAGGCAGTGAAGAACCTAGTAAAAAGCTGTCATCCCTCAGGAGTCAAGAAAAAGGCCACCCCACTTGGCCATTGGCCATGAGGCCATGCACACATTCTCCCCTTGGAGGGTGTCCTCTGGCCAGGATGTGATGTTTTGTGCATCCATAACTATCATGACTGCTGTTGGCACAAGTAACAAATATTAAAATCATGCATATATGATGCTAAAAACAAAGCAAAATCTCCTTAATCCCCTTTGGAGCCTCTGAGGAGCCAAATCAGTATTCACAACAGAGACACAAAGCCAGGCAGTCTGGGGCCTGGGTGTATGAAGCAGTTACTTTTGACCTCTGTGCCTCTTTCTCATCCCCAATTGGTGCAGAAATCAGTCAAGATGAAAGCACATAGTAAGACCCTGTGCCCAAAGGGTAACTATTTCTTTTTGGTGGACTAATCATGCTCTCTCAAGCATTAACCTTGGGTACCAGTCCTGACTTCCTGGAAGTTGTTTTTTATCTTCTCTTTCCTTCCATGACCATTTTGGTGAGATGCCAATGGTGGGTTGGACCATATCCAATAGAAAAGGAAGACTGAGGCTTACAGGAGATAAGAGTCTAGAAATTTAGGTATGCATTCCAAGCAGGAGTAGGAATTCCAGCCCAGCATTGCCTTTTGTTAGGCTCTAAGCCAGAAGGGACAGGTGGAAAATATAATCAGAGAGGAAGTCCTTGTTCACTGTGAGGTACCCCAAGGCATGAAGTCCTCCCTGGCTCCCTGCTCAAGAGGCCTGTACATGGCCTGCCATTTCCTGGGCTTCAGTAGCTTTGTATGGAGGAGTGTGAGATTCAGGGGCATGTCTGCATGCTATGTCTTTTTGCAACTCAAAGATTGCCATCAGTGGAGACATCAAGGCATGGGGAGTGGTGTGACCATACTGGAGGGCCCTCAGCTGTAAGCTGAGGCTGCCAGTGGTGGAGCCTGGCCACTTTTGAACAAGATTCCTTGGGATTAAAGCTTCTGGCATCTTGTCTTTGGGCAGATGGCAATCAGAGGGGTCCTTGCTGGTCCTGAAGCTGGATTGGGTGGCTCAGGTCTCTGGTGCAGTCTGGCCCTCATAAGGACCAGAAGAGGAGATTAAGTCTGTGATGCCTGGTGGCAGAGCTGATCTCCCCTCTGCCCATCTCCAGCAGAGCTGAAGATCCCTGACAGTGCCAATATCTTTTATTCAATGGACTCATCAGGTATCTAATATTTCCTCCTGACCAAGCAGTCCTTTCCCACAGGGATCAAAATCAATAAAGAAGCCCACTCAATCACTATGTGGAGGAATATGAGGGGACTCAATTTCACAATGGGCAACTACTAACAGGCCCTGGTGCCTGCCAATCTCAGGGTCACACTTCTTGGACCTAGCTGGTCAGCAGGGTTAGCCATCCTAAGCCAGAATATGCCAAGCCACGTGAGAACTTGTCTCCCAACCTGCCAGCCTAGGCCTACCACTCACTCCAGTTTCACCCCTGAACATCTCCTGCTGCCTGGCATAACCTTGTCCTTTGACAGGCTGGACTCCAGTGGACCACTCACTGCCTTAGGAGGCACTGCACTCCCTTCAGGCCCATGGGCATCCAACCATGACCAGGGTTCCCATTCCACCTTGCCACACTTTAGCCTTTCTAAGGTAGACAAAACACTCTATCATCAGAACCTACCAGGAGGGAAGCAGGTGTGGCTCAGTGGATAGAGCCCCCGTTTACCATATGGGAGGCCCAGGTTCGCATCCTGAGACCTCCTTGTGAGGGAACGCCGGCCTCAGCGGTGCGGTGGGCTGATGCAGCAACCTCACGGCAGGAAGCAGGTGTGGCACAATGGATAGAGCACCGGTTTACCATATGAGAGGCCCCGGGTTCGCTTCCGGGTGCCTCCTTGTGAGGACAGGCCGGCTTGCACGGTGCCGTGGGCTGATGTGGCAAGACCTCACAGCAAGGGGGAGATAAGCAGACACAGAGAAGACACGCAGCGAATGGACACAGCAGCACAAGCAGCAAGGGGGAGATAAATAAATAAAATAAATAAATCTTTTAAAAAAA
>JAQZBX010048496.1:0-20187 GCA_029593785.1 Cabassous unicinctus
AGAGGCGACCTTGGATGTCTGTGCCTTTTTACCATTCTGAGTCTGTGGTGTTAAATGTACTTTTTAAATGTACTACTATGCATTCAGTCCTTTTTCTATTTTATAAGATCCTTTTCTCGTCAGAATTGCCCCTGGGTCAGACCTACGGCCCATTCAGCCAGGATTCTTTCCCCAATCAGAGAACACATTTTTAAGGAGAGCTCGCTTGGCTTCCCTAATGCGTCAATCAAAAGTTAGGGTCCCCTCAAAACAGCCTAGATTCCCTTAATGAGGCATTGTAACTTTGTTATTTAAATTTTAATATTTTTAGACTTTGGTGCCTCTTGGGAGTAATAATTTTCAAAAGTTTATTTCAACTATGCAATTTTCTATTTATTAGTCCTAAACCTAACTCTTTGAAGATGCAAACTCTACTATCTCTAATTCTTGAATTTCAATGTTTGGGAGGAGGGAACAACTGTTCACTTTACCTAATCCCTTAAATCTTTCTGATTTTACAGGTTTTGGCTGTATTCTGCCTATGCCTTTACCCATATAGGTAAAATTTATTTTTATTTTTTATTGTTGTTTTTGTTTGTGTTTGGTTCATACCTGCCATACTACCACAGTATCTTACTATTTTGAAAACCGTATCCCTAACTCTTATCAAGTCATCAAGAAAATACTAACTTAGAACTTAAGGTCAAGAAAGCCTGGCACTAACTGAACCATCAGGAATATCACTGTCAACCATCTCCAAAATAAAGGAAATATTTTGAAACAAAACATATCTTAAAAAAACTCTCTATTGGGGTCTGGAATGCAGGATTAGGTTTTTGTTTTCTTTTGCTTTTATGGTTCCCTTTCCTAATGTTTTTCTTGGGCTAATATTAAAGCAAGGCTTGAATTATGAGATCATACACCGCCACATTGAGAGCATCAACTTGCAGAACAATCTCTGAGATTGGACAAAGCCGGGATTTCAGATCTGCTGTGGCTATTACATGGGTGGCCAATTGAAAGTGGTGACGTTTAGGGGAGAAATGGGCAGGAAACTGGGTGAAGGTGGGCAATTACAATATCTAGGATTCTCTTTAAGAAGCAAGTCTTGGCTGCTTCTCTCAACATCCCAAACTTCCAACCCAAACCTACAGGCAGGCAGAGTTGGGAACCATCTATGCATCAAGTATGGATGATTCCTAGTAATCTTTCTGTCTCCAAACAATTCTCCATTCAGATGCTCCCATGCCTGATTTACACGATAAATGGTGCATCCTTTGAGTTCCATATTGTCTTCTCTAGGTTCCTCTTAAAATCCAAGTACTTCTGGATTTAGTACCCCCAGATTATAAGAGAAGTAGGAACCAGTGGGGAGAGAACTTTTAAAAAAGGAAAAGGGCCCTGAAGAGGAGGCAGTTGCTGAATACAATCTTGAAGTTGCAGTTGTGTTGGCTGGGGGAGTTTGTCAAGCTCAGGCCAGGAATCTAGCTTGACTGGCTTGTCCTCCTGACCTTCTGAATGCCTTGGGTCAAAAGTTTCCCACTCTAGGAATATCCTTTCCTTTTCCATCTTGGCTGATTCATACCTGGGCTAAACATGGCTGAGTCTGCCCAGAGCAGGGACTGGACAGAATTCTGGACTTCTTAGCATTTGGATCACCCACCATCCAGAGACCAAACAATTCATGAAAAAGACCAACAGTGACTGTTTATTCCCCCTAAAAGGATGCAAAAGATGAGCACTTCACGTAGCAGGAGGTAGTAAGGCACATATTGTGGAAGAACTTCTGAACAGAAAGATGAGCTGATTATCAAATTAGCTCAGTTTATCAGCTCCCTTAAATCCTACATGAAAACAATAAGTAATCTTCGCTTCTTCAGATATTAGGTTAAAGGTAAGGAGGAAGGTTGGAAAGTCCTCTGAGATTCCTGTCATCCCTGAATCAATAGAAGGACTCCATTGCTGACCAAAAGAAACAGACAATTAGAAGACATTTCCTTCTTTGATTCCTGGGGGTCTAGTGTCAGGGCTTCCAGTATTGCTGCTACTTATTGATGCAAAGAATGGTTCTTAGGAGCTTTGGCCAAGGGATGTGGCCAAGACGTCACAGCCTCATGCACAAAACCAGCTGAGCACACCTGCACACTCTCCTTGAGGAACACCTCCCATTAAGCTGACTTTTGGTACAGTTGCCAGGGTTCCTGTGGGGCACAGCAAGGACCAGGGAAAGAGGAAGAGTATTCCCTCCAAACCTCAGTATTCAGTTGAGGACAACTGACCCAAGGACTGTTTCTATTTTGCTCTCAGATTCATTTATTAGTCAAGAGATCTAAGATATTGGGGAAGGGTCTTGGTTTATGATCTTCAAAGGAGCCTAGCTCCTGGCTAAGAAAAGGAGGTTGGACCTGGCCCGATATAAATAAAAACCATTTTTTGGTTCATGAGATGTTAAGAATTACTGCATGCTTTAGATGGGGAAAGGATAGTTGTCTACACCAGAGTATCAGGGATCACTCTGGAATTTTCTACTTTCCTTTAATAATTATGGATGCCCATTAACGTAACCCCTTTTGGTATAAAATCTTTTTATATCTTTAGCCTGTCCCACCTAAACTTACTTGGGCTTGTGTGAAGTTTTGCTTCTTGTACACTTATCTTCTCTTAGCTCGTATATTCACCTATTCTCATTCGGTTACCTACATCTATGTTCTCTCTTTCCATTATTTACATGATTTTATACTTGTCATGTTATTCCTTAAACTTCATCTTTCTTGATCAGCAGTTTTCACCTGGTAGGGGAAGAATACAGAAGGGTTAGGAGGAACTGCTTCAGAAAATCCTGGGGAGCTTTCCCAAAAACAATATGTATTCTATTCCTTTTCTCAATATACCATATATGGGAAAATGCATATTTTGAGAATTTCTGCATCTAATGCTGATGGTCAAACACTTCTACCCTGTTGTAAAACATTGTTCTGATGTGAAAAGCCCTAATCTTTTTGTTCTGTCTTCATTGAGAACTTCCTTCATTTTGATGATTCTTCATTCTGATGGAATACAATTTCCATTCATTGTGCAACTGATAGCAGTTGAGGATCGCAACCAATGTTGTCAATCATAAAAATTAAACTGGTACTTATCTAGGAAGTTGGAGAACTATTAGATCTTCCCTGATGCAGATCCTCCTTATCCACAGGGTTTTCCTCTTTTGCTTTTCTCCCAGCAGTTTTGTCCAGACAGGGTCCTCAAGGGATTGAAGGCAACCAGTGATGGAGGGTGTCAACCACAGTTCCTTAGAGGCTTTCATTCTGATGGGTATAGCTGACTATCCCCAGCTGGAGATGATTTTATTCGTAGCTCTCCTCATTTCTTACTTGCTGACCCTACTTGGGAACTCAACCATTATCCTGCTTTCCCGCCTAGATGTCCGACTCCACACACCCATGTACTTTTTCCTAAGCAACCTCTCCTCCTTGGACCTTGCCTTCACGACTAGTTCCATCCCCCAAATGCTGATCAATTTACGGGGCCCAGACAAGACCATCAGCTATGGTGGCTGTGTGACCCAACTCTATGTCTTCTTTTCGCTGGGGGCTACCGAGGCCATCCTGCTCGTGGTGATGGCATTCGATCGCTACATTGCAGTGTGCCGACCCCTTCACTACACCACCATCATGAACCCTCGGCTTTGCTGGCTGCTGGCTGTTATTGCCTGGTTGGGTGGTTTCGGCAACTCTGTGATCCAGTCAACGTTCACTCTGCAGCTCCCGTTGTGTGGGCACCGGAAGGTTGAACATTTCCTGTGTGAGGTGCCCGCCATGATAAAACTGGCCTGTGGAGACACAAGTCTCAATGAGGCCGTGCTCAACGGAGTCTGCACCTTCTTCACTGCTGTCCCCCTGAGCATCATCCTGATTTCCTACTACTACATTGCTCAGGCAGTGCTGAAGATCCGCTCAGCGGAGGGACGCCGGAAGGCCTTTAACACGTGTCTCTCCCATCTGGTGGTGGTGTTTCTCTTCTACGGCTCAGCTATGTATGGGTATCTGCTTCCACCTAAGACCAGCAATCAGGATCAGGACAAATTCATTTCCCTCTTCTACTGCGTGGTCACGCCCATGGTGAATCCTCTCATCTACACTCTGAGGAACAAGGAGGTGAAGGGGGCACTGCGAAGGCTGCTGAGGAAAGGAAGGGAAGTCAGCTGACAGAAAGAAGAACTCCTCCATCATATATTGCCGCTTCATCTCTACACTCTTTTTTCATCATCTCTCTGGTCAGGTGAACATGAGGCATACTGACCTTGGCATGTTCCCAAGAACCTTAACTGTCAAGACATGTTTAGTGTTATAAAATGTTCTACACTTATTTACCATAACACCTACTGGGTACTACAGATAACAGGACTGGCATGTGCCATTCAAGGCCCAGAGGTTATTGACCTAGTTCAGGCCTATCCCAATATCTCTGTCTCCAATGTCCATATGTTGTTTATTATACTTTCGATTTCTACAGAATTCTGTACTTTTCTAAACAAAGCACCTTCACTTGTAGTATCTTATATAATGTTACTATAATTTCACAAAATCAAGCCAGGTATTATTAACCCCATAGGAAGATGCACACAGTTCAACTTTTTGCCCAAAAACCTACCCATCTGTGGCAATTTGATATTATTAATGAATTCCAAAAAGAGATATTATGTTTGTAAACTGGTTGTTTCCTCTGACATGATACCCTTTGATTGTACTAATGTCAAAGTCTACATTTACTTGATTAAATTAAGATTAGGCTTTGATTCAAACACAACATTAGAGCGTGACTCAGTGTTGAGGCCCAGCCCCCTTGGTGGGCTGATAAAACAAACTGTCACACAGAGTAGGAAATACACAGAGAAGATTCACAGAAGATCCTGCAGCCCCGGGAAGAGAGATGAGCCTGATAGTTTACAGCTGACTTTGTGAAGAGAGCAGAGCAGCTGAGCCCAGAAAGAAACAAGCCCCAGGAAGAGAGATGAGCCTTATGCCACCCGACAGCTGAGATCAGAAGAAGCTGGCCCCTCAGAGCCTTCAGAGGGAAGAGGAAGACTGAACCCTCGCAGACATCACCTGGCATCAACACGCGGCACAGACTTTGGGTGAGGAAGTACCTCTTATGGTACCCTGAATTGGACTTTTTAGGACCTTGTTACTATAAGCTTCTACCCCAAATAAATACCTTTATAAAAGCCAAAAGATTCCTGGTACTTCGCATCAGCACCCGTTTTGGCTGGCTAATACGCTATCCATCATCTTTGTCCATCTTTCTTTGTCTCTTCTTCTCAATAGTTCAGTCTGTCATTACATATATCCATACATCTCTCTGTCATCTTGCTTCCTCTCTCCCTTATGCCCCCATCCCCATTCTTCCTTCTGCCTCATCTAATATATAATGAGAAAAGGTAGGAAAGGCCATTTGCTTTTCAATTCTAGCCGAAGAGAATTTTTTTGTTTCAATCATCCCTCCTAAAATTCCCAGCCCTCGTGTTTGATACCAGCATTGGAATATGCTAGTCTGGTCAGTGGAATATGGAATGATCTGCGGTCCGCTAAGCAAGTTTAAGAGCCCAAGAGGGTTTATCCATCCATAAAACATATCCTTTGCTCCAAGATCTTGACTCTGAACCTTACAATTCCTAAAACTCAGCAATCAATCCAGCATGCACTGACTCACTTCAAAGAACTCAGGTATCAGAATCAGAATGCCAACTTGTGATTCTGTGTATTATGAGAATTGCCAAAGGAATCACCACCTGCCATAGTTCATATACTATTTCCCCAGGCAGAGAAGTCAGGTTAGTATGAGAAAGTTCCTTGGCAACTACATTATCCAAGGAAAGTAATTCAACAAGTTTTAGGACTAGTTTCAAAAAGGACTGCAGCTTTTTGTCCCCCATTCCACAAGCATGAAATACATGCTTCATCCATAGTAGATATTCAATAAATGCTTCATGAATTGAGTTAACAGTCTCATGGGCTGTGCATTTTCACACTTACAACTAAATTTGTCAAATAGACCATTTTTAAATTTGCAGTTTGGGGTTATCCTGTCCTTTGAACAACACTGAAAAACAATGACAAATTTCCCATCTCCACATTTCCATAATGCTTTCTAAGGACATCTAATTATACTACACTTTATTGTCCTGTCCCCTTAGGTTGTTTTTTCAGTTGCAGATCAATGCCATGCTCTATTTTCTGTTTCTTACATAGAAATACTGAGGTATGTCTCCAGAACCAGAAAACTGGTGGTATTATCTTGGTGAATTTGTCAAAATCCAGAATCTTGCAGGCCAAAAAATTTGATAAGTGCACTCAGATCAGATTAATTCTTAGGAGGTAGACTCACATTAGCTAAGCTCCTAAAGGTTGAGGTATAAATTAGAATTCCAGGTAATTAATTTATGAGAACTGTAACTACAAGGAGACTGAATGGTCACATCCTCCAGCTGGTTCATTTAAGTTGAGAAATGACATTAAATTCCCACTGTTTAAGCTACCTCTTTGCATGCTGTTTGCTTGAGCAGCCTAGGAAATTAAAACATATGGTAATCATCATCTCCCCTGAGAAGCCACCTTTGACCTTAATGTGATAAAAGTTTCATTCTCTATGCTTTTTCCCCAGCAACCTTGTACAATGGGAATAATCTGGGCTTGGAGTGATGGAGATGGGTTCAAATCTTAGCTCTGCTGCCCACTAACTGGATCCAACAGTAAAATAAGTCCTGTACCTTGAAGGTATGTTGTGTGACTCAAATAAGGTTAAATATATACAGTACTTGGCACATCGTGAATAGTACTGAAGAAATTAATTATTTCCTCTGATAGTCATTCTACATAACACACTGATTTTGACTAATCTGTTACTTTGTCTCTCACCATCACCCACATCCCAATTAGAGAGTGGCTCAAAGAGAGAGGCTGTGTCTTAGTGTCACTGCAGGTGATGTGTTTAAGGGTGTACCTGGCACAGAATGATTGATAAATAAATGTTTATTGAATATTTTTATTGTGGTAAAATATATATAACAGAAAATTTTCCATTTTAGCCATTTTAAGCGTGCAATTCAGTGGCATTAATTACATTCACAACACTGTGCCACCAACATCACTATTTCCAAAAATTTTCATCACCCCAAACAGAAATTCTGTACTGATAAAGCAATAACTCCCCATTCCCCCTTTACCCCATCCCCTAGTAATCTCTGTTCTATTTTCTGGCTCTATGAATTTGACTATTTTAGGTAACTCAAATAAGTGGAATCATTTAATAGTTGTCCTTTTGTGCCTGGCTTATTCCATACAACCTGGATTTCAAGATTCATCCATGTGTAGAATGTATCATAACTTCATTCCTTTTTATGGTTGAATAACATTCCATTGTCTAGATACACATCATCTTAATATATTCCTCTGTTGGGCACTTGGGTGTATTCCATCTTTGGCTATTATGAATAATGCTTCTATGAACATTAGGATACAAGTATCTATTTGAGTACCTGATTTCAATTCTTTGAGGTATATACCTAGGAGTGGATTTGCTGCATCTTATGATAATTCTATGTTTTAACTCTCTGAGGAACTGACAGACTGTTTTTGACTGCAGTTGCTCCATTTTACAATCCCACCAGCTGTATCAGAGTGCTCTATTTCTTCACACTTGTTATTTTCCACTTTTTTGATGAATTTGTTTTTAACAATGACTTCATCCAAAGGAATCAGATGGCAATTTTTGGTTACATGACATAGCCACTTGGGAGAGTATTTTGGAGTAAACTATTTTCTCAGTGTTCTCTCAAACTAGACCATAACAACTCCCAACACTGCTCAGGCAGGCACTGATCAGGCTCCACACTTGACTGCACACCTATCCTCCAGATCATTCTTCTCACCTGCACACACTTTATTCTGCTCCTATTTTCAACTCCAACCGTGTAGCATTCTGTGGTAACTCAAAGAACATAACTGAATGTGAAGGACCCATACAAGTAAAAAACAAAACAAAACAAAAAAACAACCACAAAAAACCTCCACAAGCAAAATGGATACATGCTGTAATAACTTTGTTTATAACAAACCTCACTGTGTGAGGTAACAAGGAAAAGGAAATTAGAGTAGCTGAAAGATAGTGAAGAAGAAAGCGCCGCTTCTCTTCTGCTGTTTTCTTAGAAGAGCTATTTTAGAATGCATATGCAAAATGGAAGAACCCCGGAGAAAATAAGAACGATGAGTAGGCTTGGAAAAATAGAGCTATGCAGATAGTAGGCGCTTATTAAATACTAATTTGAATGATTTCATTAGGAAAGTTAAACAAGGCAATGAGAGTTCAAGCCATTGGGGAGAGAAATGAAGCAGGATAGGTACAACATAGGAAAGTATCTGAATGTCCACCAAAAGGAAAAGATTGAAGACTAAATATATTATGCCTACATATAGGAATTTTAAAAATTCAGGTAGCTCTATATATATTGAAACAGAAAACCTTGAAGATATAGTAAAAGGAAAAAGCAAGTTTCAGATTAAGGTCCAGAAAGATACACAAACTGGAAGGCAGTGTAGTTTGGGAGGTAGTGGATAAAGTGGGACTTCTTTTCACAGAAAGAATGTTTTTGCGATACTTGCATAATATTAAAAACCAAGAAAACAATTTAAAGGAAAAAAACCATTGGGTTAGAAGCAAGTTCTAGTCCTACTTCTTGCCATTTGAAAATCTTGGTTTCCTCATCTGTAAAATAAAAATAACAGTATTTGCTTCATAGTGTTTAGCACTGTGCTTATCATGCAGCCAGCACTGTTTCCTACTACACTGTTGCCACCTCAGCTGTAAAGCTGGGGTTTTGCCCCGTCAGGCTTGGTGCAAGCTCACAACCAGCCCTACATTCCACTATAACCTCTCAAGGAAACTAGCACAAGGGCTAGAAAGCACAGCCAAGAGCATCTTACTGCTAAATGAGCAGGTAGATTCCCTAGCTGCTGTAAGTAATCGGACAGCCCTAGATTTCCTAACTGCCACTCAGGGAGTGGCATGTATGTTCCTCAAGGAAGAATGTTGTTTCATATCAACCAGTCATCAGAAATCCTGAAAGACGTCGAAGCCTAACAGATCAAGCCACCTGCCTCAAGAGGCGGATAAAAGCCCGGGGTCCCTCTTTGGCTTTTCCTGGCCAACCTTTGTCATTTCTTGCGCCACTCTTAATTCCCCTAGGCTTACTACTCCTTGCGTTGACCTTTGCCCCTTGCATCCTACAGTGCCTTCAGTCCTTTGTCCATCGGCAGATCCAAGCAGCACAAGATCCTCAGGCTGCTCAGAGGCTCCCCTTGTGCTTCTCAGCACTCGCCCCACCCACTTGCTCCCTCTTTTTTCCTGCCTTTAACGCAATTCAATAAACCGTCTTGTTGCCTAGTTCGGTCCTTGAATTCTTTCCTACACTGGAACAAGAACCCTCTCGGTCAACAAACCAAGTAGCAGCTCCAGAGGAGCCTTGCGTACTGTACCTCAGTAAACAACAAAGAAACGCCGGGCTCCAGGGTCCTGGGCCCTCAAACATCGTGACTGGTCTCAGCGAGCGACACGCAGGCGGATCCTCTCCCTCATCCGTGAGGGCTGCTGTTCAGCAGCGGAAGGCGGGAGCTCGGTACAACGCGGGGTGCTCCACGTGCAGCACTGCCAGGGCCTCGCCACTCCCGTCAGGCCTAGCCCTCGCGCATGCGCCTGGCCTTCTGGCCTTCCCATTGCACCCCGCGGCGTCTTCCGGTATGGCGGAGTAGAGACAGGGCGTGTGTGCTGAGGGCATGTGCAGTTCTCACTCCTGATTGATCCGTATTTAACGCCATTTTCTTCTCTCCCGATAACTGCACTGTAAGAATGGCATTTAAAAATACAGGAAAGTTCTAGGGATAGCGAACTTTGTGTACCGACAATCTAAAATTAACAAGGTTATTTGTCAGGTTGGCTCTAGTTGTTTTATCAAAGAAATAAAATATTTTAGAAAACACCTGTAGCAGTTTGGTATTATTTATGAATTCCAAAATTAGATATTGGAATTTGTAAATTGATCTGTTGCTCTGGGTACATTAGATCGTATTGGATTCAGAATTTTCACTCTTACTTGGTTAAATTATGATTAAGGCTTTGATTGGGCCACATCAGAAAATTATAAGTCAGAGTAGTTAGTTGAAGTTTTGATCATGGATGCCGGGAAGAAAACGAGCTGTTCACCTGATAGTCTACAGCTGTCGTTGTGGAGAGACCACAACAGCTGGGCCTGGAGAGGACTGAGGCCTCAGATAGAGTCAAGATAGCCTTCTTCCCCCAACATGTGGCAACAGACTTTGTTGAGGGAAGTAACTTACAATTTATGGCCTGAAAACTGTAAGCCTCTAACCCAAATAAATACCCTTTATAAAACCCAACAGATTTCTGGGATTGTGCATCAGCACCCCTTTGGCTTTCTAATACAACACCTTAGTGTGATGGTTAATTTCATGAGTCTGTTTGGCTGGCTTATGGGGTGCAGTTGTTTAATCAAACAAGCACTGTCCTGATTGTCCCTGTGAGGGTATTTTGTAGATGGATTTGCATCTATTCTATAGTCAGATGCCTGCATGGATGGCTGATTGCTTTACAATCAATAAAGGTGATTGCCCTCAGTAAAGAGGAAGATCCTCTTTTAATCAATTGGAGGTCCTAAATCAAGAACTGAGGATTTTAGAAGTCAGAAAGAATCCCTGCCTCTATTTCAGCCAGTCACCTTCTCCTGGGGAATTCAACCTCAACTTCATCGGAATTTCCAACTTACTGTCTGCCCTACAGAATTTGGATTTCTAATACCCATGAGTATGTAATGGGTATTAGATTAGATACTAAATCTTTTTTTTTAATTTTAAAAACAATTTATTGAAATATATCATTCATACATGAACATTCATTCATATACAGTAAGTGTATAGTAAAGTTGTGAACTTACAAAACAAACATGCATAATATCATACATCACCCCACCACAAGTACCTTGCATTGTTGTGAAATATTTGTAACAAATTATGAAAAGGCATCATCAAAATATTACTACTAACCGTAGTCTGTATCTCCCATCCAAGTACTAACCAGGACTGACCCTGCTTAGCTTCCGAGGTCAGACGAGATCGGGCACGTTCAGGGTGGTATGGCTGTAGACATGTAGTCTGTATCTTACATTTGGTGTATTTTCCCCGAACCCACCCTATGATTTTGTTGTTGCTGTTCATAAAACCATAAATTTATCTAAAGTGTACAACCAATGGCATTTTGTATAATCACTGAGTTGTGCATTCATCAATTCAATCAATATTAGAGCATTGTCATTAAAAAAACAACCAACAACAAAAAACAAACCACTGTCATACCCATATGTTAGCACTACTAATTATAAATCCTATCATGTGCTTTCACCATTTCTATTCATTTCCAAATAATTCCAAACAACTTTTTACCGATTCTGCACTCATTAAACCTCAGCTTTGCATTCTCTAGCCATGTTCTTTTCTCTGGTGACATATTTTCTCGCTATTAACTCCATGAGTTTGCTCATTATATTTAGTTCATAGTAGCACAGTCATACAATATTTGTCCCTTTGTGCCTAGCTTGCTTCACTCAATGTAATGTCCTCCAGGTTCATCCATGTTGTCACATGCTTCATGACTTCATTTCTTCTTACAGCTGAATAATATTCCATAGTGTGTATATTAGTCAGCCAAAGGGATGCTGATGCAAAATACCAGAAATCAGTTGGCTTTTATATAGGGTATTTGTTTTGGGGTAGAAGCTTACAGTTACCAGGTCATAAACAATGTTACTTCCTTCACCAGAGTCTATTGCCATGTGTTGGGGCAAGATGGCCGCCAACATCTGCAAGGGTTCAGGCTTCTTGGGTTCTCTCTTCTCCGGACTCTGTTTCTCTCTGGGCTCAGCTACTGTGCTCTCTCCACAAGGTCAGCTGTAGACTCTCAGGTAACTGACCCTCCATCTCTCTCCCTGGGGCTTCTGCCATGTCTAAAGAGCTGTCTGTATTCCTCTGTGTTCTTCTCCTGTGTGTTCGACTCCCGGGCTCCAGCTCAAAACTCCCAACTCTGTCCCTTGCCATGTCTTTTAAGTGTGAGTCCCCACCCACCAAGGGGCGTGGACTCAACACCCTATTGACATGGCCCAAAGTCCTAATCATAATTTAATCCATTAAAAATGATACCTCCCACAGACCAGTTTACAAACATAATCTAATAACTATTTTTGGAAATCATAAACAATGCCAAACTGCTACAATGTGTATAAATCACAGTTTGTTTATTCATTCTTTAGTTGATGGACACCTGGTTTGTTTGCATCTTTTGGCAATTGTGAATAGTGAGCTATGAACATTGGTGTGCAGATGTCTTTTCATGTTACCCCTCTCAGTTCTTCTTGGTATATACTTAGTAGCAGTTTTGCCAGGTCACATGGTAGATCTATACATAACTGACTTAGGCAATTCCTATAATAAATTTCTTAATATGTAACTTGTTGATTCTATTTCTCTGTAGAACACAGTCTAACACACTTAAGTTCTCCTCCCTGATTCCATTTCCTTCTCTTTCCAGAGACAACTACTATCATGAATTTTATATGTTTCGAGTCTGTATTTTACTTTTACTACATATATATGCATCCTTAAAGAGTATTATTTTGTGCATACCATTTAAAATTTTTACATAAATGGTATCATACTGTACCTAATAATTTGCAACTTGGTTTTTTTATTGTTATTTTTGAGACTTACTCATATTGATAATTCCAAACCAATTGACTTATTGTAATTGATAGTACAATTACAATATATTACAATTTATCCACTCCCATATCTATTTTAGTTATTTCTTATTTATTTAAAAACAATACTGCAGTGATGTGTTTACAGATGACCTCATGCAAATGAGGATGAGTATAGTTTCTCTTCTACTAATGAGCTGAGTGACTTTGTGAAAGTTACTAAAATTCTCTGCATCTTGGGTTCCTCATCTGTAAGATGGCAATAATAATGACACCTTCCTTGTTCAGTTGTTATGGTGAGTGAGATAATGTATATAAATCACTTAGTACTATGGCTGGTGCAATGTGAAAACTCAATTTATGATAACTATATTACTTAAGTCACAACCTGGGTCAACTTCCTCTTATATTCTGGTGATGCTAATCTCTATTTTCAGTTCTGCATCTTGGGGGATTAAATCATGTCTACCACAAAAAACATATTCAAGTCTTAATCCACATTCCTGTGGGTGTGAACCCTTTTGTTAATAGGATCTTTGAAAATATTATTAGTTAAGGTGTGGACTCAATTGTGTGTAGGATGTTCAAAGATCCTCTTTAGATGAAGCTAAATTGAATCAGGGTGGGTCTTAATCCATATGACTGGATAAAGAGAGGAAGTTCAAATACATTGTCAGAAAAATCCAGAATTAATAAGAAGCCAGACAAGCTGGCTCATGCAGAGAGTTGGCCCGAGCAGAGAGCTGGCCCACATGGAGTGTGGGTCTGCATGGAATTCTAGTCCACCAGAGTGCTGGCCCACACAGGAGTGCTGCCCCATGCAGGAGTGCTGGCCCACACTGGAGTTCTGTCCCACACAGCGTATTGGCCCATGCGGAGAGCTGGCACACCAAGATGACACACACACACACACAAAAGAGACAGAGAGGAGAAACAATAAGAGACATAGCACACCAGGGAGCTGAGGTGGTGCAAGAGATTGAGTACCATTCAAAACCATGAAGCAATAAAGAAATGTTGTTTAAACCAACCCATTATTTGCTATTTATTCTGTCAGCACTGGCAAACTAAGACAACATCCAAACCTCCAACTTCCCACCAGATATCTCTGCTATTTGTCCTTCAATGTGTCCAAAATGAAACTCACTATCTCCTTTCATTCACTAGACTATTCCTGTTCCCACTTCTGCATTTACTCTGTTTTTAATGGCACAATATGTCAGAGTGGCAATCTTTCTCTCACTTCATATCCTCCCATAGGAACCTCCTTCCCTAGAATTCACTTTAATTGCCAAGGTAGCTGATACACTTAGGGGTAAAAGTACAATAGCTAAAATAAAAGACTAAATAGTGAAGCTGAATAACAAAAAGGATACAGCCAAATCAGGAATTATTGGTAAGTGGAAAGATCAGGGGAGAAACTTATCTAGAAGGCATTAGGAAAGGATAACATTTAAATAATAGTGCCAGAAGGAGAGAAAAACTAAAAGTAAGTATTTAATGAAGAGAAAAATACATGAAGAAAAAGTGACCAAGAATGTCCCAGAATTAAAGACATAAGAATTCATATAAAAGGGTTCATAGGATAGATAGAAAACAGGCTCAATAAGGAAAAATGAACATACTTAGACAAAGTATAGTGAATTTAAGAACATCAAAGAAAAAAATTGTAAGCTACTGGAGTGATATTATTTATAAATTCCAAAAAGAAATATAGATTATGTTTGTAAACCTGTCGGTTCCTCTGGTGTGATAACCCTTTGATTGTATTAGATTCAGCTGAGATGTCGATTAAATTATGTTAATTTTAGGGCTCTGATCCAACCACATCATTAGAGTGCAACTCAGCATTCAGTCCCAGCCCTCTTGCGGATAAAACAGATGCTCACATGGAAGTAAATACATGGAGAAGGAGAAAACTGAAGCAGATAAGCAGGAAGAAAGAGTGCTCCATAGACATGGCTCCAGGAAGAGAGATGACTTGATAGTCTACAACTGACCTCATGGAGAGAACAGAGCAGCTCAGCCCAGAAAGAAACGAGCTCCAGGGAGAGAGACAAACCTTATGACAGACTACAGCTGAGGTCAGAAGAAGCTTGGACCATGGAACCTTAAGAGGAAGGAGGAAGGCTGAACCCTCGCAGAGATCGCCCGCCATCTTGCATCAATAAATGGCAACAGACTTTGAGTGAGAAAGTACCACTTAAGTACCTTGAGTTGGACTCTTTAGGGCCTTGTGACTGTAAGCTTCTACCCCAAACAAATACCTTTATAAAAGCCATCAGATTTCTAGTACTTTGCATCAGCACCCCTTTGGCTGACTAATACACCTACCAAATCAAACTATCAGATCATTAACAAAATTGGCACCAATGGATGCAGGAAGATAATGGAATGATACTTAGAAATTGTCAAACAAAAGATCTTCAAACTTAAAATGCAGCTAAACTGTCATTTCAATGTGAGGATTAAATATATATGTTATCATGCATTAATGACCCCAGAGGCATTAACACATGTATTCATTGCTAAATCATTCCTGTAGGAAGTGGGCTAGCAAGAAGAAAAGTAAATAAAGTGGGTGCTATAAGACATATGAAAATTAAGGGTAAGAAGATGCATTAGTAAAGGTTTATATTGTCTAATAAAGCAAGGACAACACCAAAAACAACACACACACAAAAAAACAATATTTCCATAATAAGTGCAAAATAAATTATAGAACATCAATAAGGAGGAGAGGCAAAATCAAAGAGATATAAAAGTTTGCAAATATGATTTTCATATTTGGAAAAAAGATATAGATATTAAAAAGTGTATGAGATTGATAGGAACAATAAACAAAAATAAGGGTCTCATTCCATAAAGTAGAACAAATAATTAGATGAATAAAAAATTAAAAGCATTATATTTAATCCAGCATAAAATAATTAGATCCATCAAATGGAAAAAGAAAAGGAGAAAAATTAAAATAAAGTGAGGTAAATAAAATCTTGAAAAGACAGATGCAGGAATAAGCCCTAAAAAGACAGTAATTACAATAAATGTAAATGGGTTAAACTCCATGATATAAAGGCAGAAGCTCTCATTCTAATCATTAAAATAAAAAATAAAAAAACAAAGACACATTCATGAGGATACAGAACACTTCAAATAAAATGATGGGTGCATATATATATATATATTTTATATATATATATATGTATATGACAAATATGAATGAAAGATACATGCCCAAGACAAGATACATGTGCAGAAAGGATTAAGGAGGGCCCTAAGCTTTAGCCTTCAGTGCTTCTCTAAGCTTAGCAAATGGATAAGCCCTGAAGGAGAGCACTAACACATGTTCAGATGCAGTTATACCTCAGGGGTTGAGCACCTGCTTTGCATTTAGGTCCTGGGGATGGAACATGGGACCTCATAAAATAAAAATAAAAATAAAAAAAAGAAAAGAAAAGAAACAGAAGGTGATGGCTCAGGCAAAAAAGAAGATAAAGCATTAGAAAAATCGATGAGGAGGACAGACCTGGGACATATGAATTTTTAAAAATGAACCTAAATATGCTCTAAGACTAAATGAAAACATAGGCAAAGGAAATGAGGAAACACAAAGAGAATAACAATATAGAGATGGAAATTATGAATAAGAACCAAACAGAGCTGAAGACCACAGCAACAGAAATTTAGAATCCCCCCCAAAATTCCCTCAACAGCAAATTAGAACTGGCAGAAAAAAGCATCAATGAACTTAAAAGTAACACAATTGAAATCACCCAGTCTGAGAAGCAGAAAGAAGAAAGAATGAAAAAAAGCGAACAGAGACAGAATCCAGTGGAACCCCATCTAGTATATCAATATACACATTGAGGGAGTCCCAAAAGAAGAAAGAGAGAAAGGGGCAGAGAGAATATTCCAAGCAATAATGGCTGAAAATTACTCAAATTTAACAAAGACATGAACATACATATCCAATATGCTCAAAAAACTCCAAGTTGTATGAACCCAAATAGACACACACCTCAGCATATTATCACCAAACTAGGGAATTCCAAAAGCCACAAGAGAGAAGCAACATGTTACATACAAGGGAGCTTCAATAAGATTAAGTACCAATTTCTCATTAGAAAACATGGAGACAAGAAGGAAGAGGAATGACCTATTTAAAGTGTCAAAAGCAAAAAAATTGCTAACCAAGAATTCTATATCCAGCAAAACTTTCTTTCAGAAATGAGGGAGGACTTTGGGGAAGATGGTGGACTAGTAATACATGGGACTCTCTTCTCCTCCAGAAAAATAGCTAGAGGACAGGCTGAAAAAGCTCAGAAAAAGACATTGAGGGTTTAGGACACCAGTCAAAGGCTGGACACCAACCAGAGGTGAGAGGGACAAAGGAGGGAAATCGCAACGACAGAACTGTGAGTTGAAACCAGCAGCTGTTGCTGCTGGCACCATCCCCCACTCTAAAGACACTTTTGAATTCTGGGGCCTCTGGGCCTGTGACTACAGGCAAAGGGGGCTCCAGGGATCTACCACCCCAGGAAAGGGGAGAGAAAGGGACACAGGCTAAGGCTCACTCAGCTTCTGAGCCACAAATTCGGGCTGCTGTGTCCCACAAGCACTTCCAGGCCAGGTGGAACCTCACAGTAGTTTGCCCTGGGAGCCGGTGAAAGACTGAAGAAATCCGACCCTTTTAATCTCCCTCTCTTCTACCTGGGACTAATTGTTGAGGACACCCCAGGAAAGGGGAGTTAGAGGGACACAGACTAAGGCTGACTCAGCTTTTGACTCACAAATTTGGTCTGCTGTGTCCCAGCAGACCTTCCAGACCGGGTGGGGCTGTGCCATTCTTTGCCTTGGAGCCTGCAAGGTGCTAAATATATACAATCCTCACAATCTCTTCCTCTACTATCAAGAACTGATGAGGCCTCAGAGGGGAGTGGAAGTATTTCCAACCGGAGAAAAGGGAGGGGGCTGCGAGAGAAGGCTGGAGAACTATCTTAGAGAGAGTTTGAAATACAAGACTCATAGCCTCCAGACAGGAAGCTCTATCACATTGATCTGATCTGTGTTGCAACAAATACACTCCAACCAGGCATTGAACTGAGAGCTGCCAAAGAGTGCCATCTGCTGGCAGACCAAGGAAGTGCACACAAGAAAATTAAAAATAAGTAGGAGAGGCTTTTCCCGTCTCTAAAGCCTCCCTCCACAAGGCCTTAGGAAGCAACTCTACAACCAATTACTGAGTCCAGTGCCCAGTTTTGAGCAATGAGTAGGACAATTGTAACAATCCAGGATGAGCCAAGAATCAAAGAGCAACGGTAACACACAGCTTCCTGCCACTAAATCCCTACAGAAGAGAAAGAAATTGAGCATCTCAGTAAGCTACATCCTAATCAGATGCCTAGATATCAGCAAAAAATTATAAGCCATACTAAGAAAATAAAAGACATGGCCCAAGAAAACTAATATAGCAAAGCCCCAGAAGAGATGCAAAATTTGAGAGAACTAACCAGCAAGATGCATACAAATTTCCAAAATCAAATTAAGGAATTGAAAGGCAATATAAAGAGATAAATGACACCAAGAAGACATTGAGCGAGCAAAAAGAAGAATTTGAAATCCTGAACTGAAAAGTAACAGAGCTCATGGAAATTAAAGACAAATACAGAACACTGCATCCAAACTCAGTGGGTTATACATTCTTCTCAAGTGCCCATGGATCTTTCTTCAGGATAGACCACATGTTAGGGCACAAAGCAGCTCTCAATAAATATAAAAAGATTGAAATTACACAAAGGACCTTCTCAGATTATAATGGAATGAAACTGGAAATCAATAATAGACAAGAAAAAAGTAAATTCGTAAGTTTGTGGAGGCTGAACAACACCTTCCTAAATAATCACTGTGTAAAGAAGAAATTGCAAGGGAAATCAGTAAATATATTGAGACAAATGAAAAAGAGAACACAGCTTTTCAAAACTTATGGGATACAGCGAAATCAGTCTTGAGAGGAAAATTTATATCCCTAAATGCCTATATTAAAAAAGAAAAAAGTGATAAACTCAAAGATTTAAGTGAACAACTAGAGAAACTAGAAAAATAATAGTAACCGATCCCAAAGCAAGCAGATGGAAAGAAATAATAAAGATTAGAGCAGAAATAAATGAAATTGAGAGCAAAAAAACAAGAGAAAATCAACAAAACCCAAAGCTTGTTCTTTGAGAAGATCAATAAAATTGACAAACCCCTAGCTAGACTAACAAAGAAAAAAAATAGAGAAGATGCAAATAAATACAATCAGAAATGAAAAGGGAAAAGTTACAAATGACCACACAGAAATAAGAAGAATCATAAGAGGATATTGTGAGAAACTGTATGCCAACAAACTAGACAACATAGATAAAATGGATGAATTCCTAGAAATGCACAACCTACCTACCTGCTACAAGAAATAAATGAACTTAATAAACCAATCACATTTAAGGAGAGTGAATCCATCATTAAAATCTCCCAACAAAGAAAAGTCCAGGACAGATGTTTTCACAGGTGAATCCTACCAAGCATTTCAAGAAGAATTAACACCAATCCTGTTTAAACTCTTCCATATGCATTATTTAAAGATTTATTTATTTATTTATTTATCCCCCGCCTTGCTGCTTGTGTCCGCTGTGTCCATTCACTGTGTGTCTTCTCTGTGTCTGCTTATCTCCCCCCTGCTGTGAGGTCCTGCTGCATCAGCCCACCGTGCCGCGCAGGCCGTCCTGCCCTCACAAGGAGGCCCCGGGAAGCGAACCCGGGGCCTCCCATATGGTAAACGAGAGCTCTATCGATTGAGCCACACCCGCTTCCCTCCATATGCATTATACACATCCCAGAGGGAGAAGAGTAGGGAAAGGGGAAAGAAGGAGTGTTGGAAGAAATAATGACTGAAAACTTCCCAACCGTATTTAAGGAGATGGATGTACATGTCCAGGAAGCACAGCGCACCACAAACAGTATAAATTCCAACAGGCCTACTTCAAGACACATACTTGTCAAATTGTCCAATGCTCAAGACAAAGAGAATATTGAGAGCAGCCAGAGAAAAGAGAACTATCACATACAAGGGAAGCACAATAAGATTAAGTGCTGATCTCACATCTGAAACCAAGGAGACAAGAAGGCAGTGGCATGACATAATCAAGGTGCTAAAAGAAAAAACTTCCAGCCAAGAATTCTCTATCCAGCAAAGCTGCCACTCAAAAATCATGGAGAATTCAAAATATTCACAGATAAACAGAAATTAATAAAGTATGCCACTAAGAAACCTGCCCTTCAAGAAATTCTAAAGGGAGTGCTGCAGGTTGAAAGGGAAAAACAAAAACAAACAAACAAACAAAAAAAAAAAA
>JAQZBX010048497.1:0-20185 GCA_029593785.1 Cabassous unicinctus
TTCCTTCCTCCCCATCCCCTGGGCACATGGCACCCCCCTGTCTTGACTCATTGGATGACAAGTTATATAGTTACATGCAGCAAAAGCTCTAGACACGCTGATTGTCCTCCACTATTAGGATCCATTCTTGCTCCAAAGAGACACCCATCTATCTTTTACTGGGTGAATCAGTCCTCCCAAGATGGGGGTCCATCCCCTTCCCATTCTTTGTGTAGGTCTCCACTCCCCGACACAGCACATTATGACAGGATGCACACTCACATACTCCTCAGAAACCTACTTCAGATGCACCCCATCCTGAATGCACCCCAACCTATACCCTAAACCAGTGACACTGCATTGTTATATTGCCATCAGGGCATTCCCACAACATCACTTTCAACCTCATACCTCCTCCCTCTCCCATCTCTCCCCCTAGTATCCGAGGTATTTTAACCCACCCTTTCTAATCTACCCAACTGTCAATCCTGCACCATCAGACCCAGTAATATCACTGCCCACCTGTCCTATCCTTCAATACGCAACTATATCTATGACTTTACTGTGGATTATGTCCATATGGGTGATGGCTCACAACCTTCCCTTCTCTTTCTCTCTCTTGTTAACCTTTCTTTCAAACAACGGGTCTCAGAGACTGCTCACTTTCCTCAATTCAAACCAGTGAGGTCATGTCCTGTTCATCCTTCAATGCCTGGCTTGCTAACTCAACATAAGTTCTTCAAGATTCATCCATGTTATTCCATGTGTTAGCACTTTATTCCTTCTTACACCTGAGTAATATTCCATTGTATGTATGTACCACACTTTGTTTATCCATTCATCTGTTGATGCGCATTGGGGCTGATTCCAACTTTTGGCAATAGTGAACAATGCCACTATGAACATTGGTGTGCATATATCTGTTCATGTCTTTGCTTTCAGTTCTTCTGGGTATATACCCAGCAGTGGAATCGCTGGATCATACAGATCTATTTTCAGTTTTCTGAGGAACTGCCAAACTGTCCTCCACAGTGGCTGGAACATTCCACAAGCCCACCAGCAGTGGATGAGAGTTCCTATTCCTCCACATCGTCTCCAACACTTATACTCTGCTGTTTTTTTGATAGTGCCATTCTGAGGGGTGTAAGATGGTATCTCATTGTAGTTTTGATTTGCATTTCCCTAATAGCTAGTGATGTCGAGCATTTTTTCATGTGCTTTTTAGTCATTTATATTTCTTCCTTTGAGTAATGTCTTTTCATTTTTAAAATGGGTTGTTTGTCTTTTTATTTTTGTGGTGTAGGATTTCTTCATATATACACCAAATACATATGGTGTATTGGATATATGGTTTACAAATATTTTCTCCCATTGGGTAAGCTGCCTTTTTATTTTCTTAATAACATCCTTTGAGGTGCAGAAGTTTTTAATTTTGAGGAGATCCCATTTATCTATTTTTTCTTTTGCTGCTCATGCTTTGGGTGTGAAGTTCATGAAACCATTTCCTATTACAAGCTCCTGTAGATGCTTCCCTATATTATCTTCCAAGGTCTTTATGGTTTTAGCTGTAAATACAGATCTTTGATCCATCTTGAGTTGATTTTTGTATAAGGTGTAAGATGGTATTCCTCTGTAATTCTTTTGGACCTGGATATCCTGCTCTCCAAGAACCACTTGTAAAAAAGGCCATTCTCTCCCAATTGAGTGGGCTTGGTGGCCTTGTTGAATATCAGATGATTTTATATGTGAGGATCTATATCAGAACTCTCAATTCAGTTCCATTGGTCAGTATGTCTATCCTTGTGCCAATTCCGTGCAGTTTTGAGCACTGTAGTTTTGTAGTATATTTTAAAGTCAGGTAGTGTGATGCCTCCAGCTTCATTTTTCTTTTTCAATATGTCTTTAGCAATTAGGACCACTTACATTTCCAAATATATTTTGTAGTTAGTTTCTCCAGTTCCTTAAAAATACAGAGTTGATTTTTAATGGGATTGCATTAAATCTGTAGATTAGTTTGGGGAGGGTAGACATCGTGATGAAATTTAGTCTTCCTATCCTTGAACAGGGAATATTCTTCCATTTAATTCTTCTTTGAGTTCCTTTAAAAGTGTTGTGTAGTTTTCTGTATATAAGTCCTTTACATCTTTATTTAAAATTATTCCTAGGTATTTGATTCTTTTAGTTACTACCGTAAATTGTATTTTTTTTTAATTTCCTCCTCAGATTGCTCATTATTGGTGTACAGAAATGCTACTGATTTTTGAGCATTGATCTTATAGCATGTGACATTTCTGAACTCCTTTGTAAGTTCTAGAAACTTTTTTGTAGATTTCTCAGGGTTTTCTACATATAGGATCATGTCGTCTGCAAATAATGAAATTTTTATTTCTTCTTTTCCAATTTGGATGCCTTTTATATTTTTTTCTTACCTCAGTGCTGAAGCAAGTACTTCTAAGACAATGTTAAATAGGAGTGGTGATAGTGGGTATCCTTGTCTTCTTCCCAATCTCAGAGGGAAGGCTTTTAGGATTCCACCATTAAAGATGATGTTAGCTTTGGGTTTTTCATATATACCCTTTATCATGTTCAGAAAATTTCCTTCTATTCCTATCTTTTGCAGTGTTTTTATCAAGAAAGAGTGCTATATTTTGTCGAATGCTTTTTCTGCATCTATAGAGATGACCATGTGATTTTTCTCTTTCTTTCTGTTTATGTGGTTTATTACATTGATTGATTTTCTTATATTGAACCGTCCTTGCATACCTGGATGAAATCCACTTGGTCATGGTGTATATTCTTTTGATATGTTGTTGAATGTGATTAGCAAGTATTTTGTTGAGGATTTTAGCATCTAGGTTCATTAAAGAAATTGATCTGTAATTTTCCTTTGTTTTGGTATCATTGTTTGGCTTTGGTATGAGAGAACTGTTGGCAACATTGTATGAGTTTGGCAATATTCCTTCTACTTCTATTTTTTGGAAGAGCTTAAGCAGGATTGGTGTTAGCTCTTTCTGGAATATTTGGTAGAATTCAGCTCTGAAACCATCTGGTCCTGGGCTCTTCTTAGTAAGGAGGTCTTTGATGACTGAGTCTTTCTCTTTACTTGTAATTGGACTGTTGAGTTCATCAATTTCCTCTTTCTTCAATGTAGTCTGCTTGTGAGTTTCTAGAAATTTGTCCATTTCTCTAAATTATCGTTCTTGTTGGCATATAAGTTTTCGAAGTATCCTTTTAAGATACTATTTATTTCTGTGGGGTCAATAGTGATATCCCCTTTCTCAATCCTTATTTTGCGTATTTACATCTGTTCTGTCTTTTTCTTTTTCAGTCTGGTAAGGGTTTGTCAATTTTATTGATATTCTCGAAGAACCAGCTTTTGGTTTGGTTTATTTATTCTAGTGATTTCTTATTTTCTATTTCATTTAGTTCTGCTCTAATCTTTGTTATTTCCTTCTTTCTGCTTCCTTTCAGGTTAGTTAGTTGTTCTTTTTCCAATTCCACCAAGTGTGCAGTTAGGTCTTCAATTTTCGCTCTTTCTTCTTTTTTAATGTATGTTTTTATGGCTATGAACTTCCCTCTCAGGACAGCTTTGGTTACATCCAATAGGTTTTGATATGGTGTATTGTCATTTTCATTAGTTTCAAGGTATTTACTGGTTTCTTTTGAGATTTCCTCCTTGACCCACTGTCTGTCTAAGTGTGTGTTGTTTAACTTCCATATCTTTGTGCCTTATCTGTTCCACTGACCCTTAGTGATTTCCAATATCCTTCCATTGTGGTCAGAGAAACTACTTTGTATAATCTTAAACTTTTTGAATTTATTGAGAGTTGTTCTGTAGCGTAGCATGTGGTCTATCTTGGAGTATGATCCATGTGCACTCGAGAAGAATGTAAATCCTGCTGTATTTGGGTGTAGTGCTCTGTATATGTCTATTAGGTCCAGGTACACCAATGTATTGTTCAGAGTCTTTGTTCCTTTATTGATTCTCTGTCTAGATGTTCTGTCTAATGGTGATTATGGTGTACTAAAGTCCCCCACTATAATTGTAGAGGCATTTAGTTCTCCACCAAGTTTTTCCAGAATTTGCCTCATGTATTTTGAGGCACCCCGATTAGGTGCATAAATGTTTATGTTTGTTCTCTCTTTTTGAGATATTACCCATTTTACTAATATATAGTGTCCATGTTTGTCTCTTACAATAGTTTTGCATTTAAAGTCTGTTTTGTCTGATATTAGGATAGTGACTCCTGCCCTTTTTAGGCTATTGTTTCCTGGTAAAATTGTTTTCCAGCAATTCACTTTCAGCCTCCTTGAATCCCTGGGTCAAATGTGGGTTTCTTGTAGACAGCATATAGATGGAACATATTTCGTTACCCTTTCTGCCTATCTGTGTCTCTTGACTGGTGTGTAGAATCCATTAACATTCAGTGTTATTACTTGCAATGACTCTCATACTTCAACCATATTTTCTTTGGGTTAGTGTATGTTATATGTTTTTTTTATTTCTCTTTTTTTTCTTTTTAGTTGTTTTTACACGCTCCTCCAACTCTCTCTCCCTGTTTTTTCCTTTCAACTTGTAGAACTTCCTTTAGTATTTCTTGAAGTGAAGGTTACTTAGTGGCATACTCTCTTAATTTCTGTTTATCTGTGAATATTTTGAACTCTCCTTCAATTTCGAATGCCAGTTTTTCTGGATAGAGAATTCGTGGTTGGAAGTTTTTTTCTTTAACTCTTTGACTATGTCATACCACTGTCTTCTTGCTTCCACGGTTTCAGATGGGGAATCAGCACTTAATCTTATTGTGTTTCCCTTGTATATGATGGTTCCCTTTTCTCTTGCTGCCTTGAGTATTTTCTCTTTGTCTTGAACATTGGGCATTTTGACAAGTATATGTCTTGGAGGTGGCCTGTTGGGATTTATACTGTTTGGGGTGTGCTGTCCTTCCTGGATTTGTATATCCATCTCTCTCAATAGGGTTGGGAAGTTTTCAACCCTTATTTCCTTCAACACTCCTTCTGTTCCCTTTCTTTCTCTTCTCTTTCTGGAATGCCTTTAATGCATATGTTTGTGCATTTTGTGTTGTCAGTTAAATCCCTGAATCCCTGCTGGATTTTTTCTATCTTTTTATCTATCTGTTCTACTATCTGTTTGATATCAGATATATTGTCTTCCACATCACTAATTCTTTCTTCTGCCTGTTCAAATCTACTGTTATTTGAATCCAGCATCTTTTTGATTTCTTGGATTGTGCCATTCATCACTATCATATCCATTATCATTTTATGTATGTTTACAATTTTTTCAGTATGTTCTCCCAGTGTCTTCTTAATATCCTTAATCTCTTCCTTCACTTCATTAAGTTGGTCCATGTTATTTGTTTGGAAATCTTTGATTAGTTGTTCAATGTTCCTCATCTTTTCCTGGTTTTTAGTTTGTTCAATGGACTGGTCCATGGCTTCCCATTTCTCAGTGTGGTTTATAACTTTTTGTTGCCCTCTAGTCATCATTTTATGTTGATGGGTTTATTCAGGTGATTAGCTACTATCTCTGCTCTAGAGTTTTATTTAGTTCGTGCTTTTGTTTGTATTTTAAGTGTTCTCTTTGAGGCTTTGTTCATCTTATTCTATTTCCTTGCTTCTTTCTATGTTCCCTTTAAGGCAAAAGATTAGGGCCAGAGTTATCAAAAGATGTGAGAAAGGAAGAAGGATAATATTTATATTGATAAATGTTTGATGAGGGGCCATATAAGACTTCATAAAATGAATATTTAACTCATGTAGACAGTTTAGAGTAAGAAGGGGGAAAGTGGAGTACCTACAATGGACTGGGAAACCAAATAGAAGAAAATATATATAATGCTTTAGAAGGCTAGAATGGTGAGGAGAGAGTAAAAAAGTAAAGAAAGGGTTGAATGGAAAAAGTTATTAATAATAAAAAAAGAAGAAAGCATAATAGATAGAATAGAAATTGAAACCCTTATGTTGTGTGCTAATGAAAAAAGGTGGTATGTAAGAACTACAACAGAAAGCAGAGGGCAGAAGGATGAAGGAAAGATAAGAGATAGCATTGGGAGACAAAATCAATAAATACAGAAGATTGAAATTCATGGAAGAAGAAGCACAGCAAAGAAGAGACAAGCTAGCAACACCTAATTTAAAAAAAAGAAAAAGAAAAAGAAAAAAGAAGAGGCAGAGAAAAGAGGAAAGAAAAACAAGAGACAACAAATAAACAAAGAAACACCAAACAACCATAAAAGCAAGCAGTCAAATAAAGCTAAGGAAGAACAATATTCCTTCTTGGGCCCTTGTGGAACCTCTCAGCCTGCTTGTGTTCATCAATCAATTGTCCTGCAAGGTTGTATCTGCATGTTTTGAGGCAGATTTTAGCAATTAAACTAAGTTTAAAAAAATTCTTTTTTTATTTTTTAATGTGACTGTGTTCTTCTTTTTTTGGTGAAATAAGGGACCCAAAAGAAGCCCTTTTCTAGACCCCCCTCTTCACTGTGGGGACCCTAAATAGGCTTGTGGAAACTAATCAATCACTTCCTACTTCCTAGCCTCCTCAGGGGACCTAAAACTCTGATGCTTGTCAGTGCAGAACGATAAAATTGGCTGACTCCACCCCATCTGGAGCCAAGACTGAGTATCACTAGGCTGCTGGGTAAATCAATCCTCCTCAGCAGATTAACCACTCCCATCAGCCTGGTGCCACTTCAAGCCAGCTATTTTGTTCCCCAAAGTTGCTGGTGGTTCCAGTCAGCCAAATCCACAGAAAGAAAACCCCTCTCAACCCTCCACCAGACCCCTCCCATTTTCAGAGAATGCTCCCTCTCACCAGGTTGCCAGCAGGAGTCATGGCTCAAACCAGTCTTTTTCCCTGAGGGTGGTTCTCAGCTGTCTGTGTCAACCACCGCAGGCAAGGGAAACTCATGAATCTTTCCTGAGTAATCCACCTAGCCATCCAGCTCCCTCCAGTTCAATGTTCCCAAGGTTCTCCCTCCGTGCGCCCCCAGTACAGACGCCCTGGGCAAGACCCTGTCCCCAATCAGCCATACTCAGAGAGTGAGTCAGCGAGTGCCTTACTAAACCAACTCCATCTTGCCCCTCTGATTCTATCTTTTTATTTGTAATTTGTCAGTTGAGTTCATCAATTTCTTCTTTTGTCAATGTAGACGGCTTATGAGTTTTTAGGAATTTGTCCATTTCCTCTAAATTATCCCTCTTGTTCACATATAATTTTTCAAAGTATCCTCTTGTGATATTCTTTATTTCTATGAGGTCAGTGGTGATGTCCCCTTCCTCGTTTCTTATTTTGTGTAATTGCTTCTTCTCTCTTTTTTTCTTTGTTAGTCTATCTAAGGGTTTATCAATTTTATTCATCTTCTCTAAGAACCAGATTTTGGGTTTTTTTTCCTAGTGGTTTCTTATTTTCTATTTCATTTAGTTCTGCTCTAATGTTTGTTATTTCCTTCTTTCTACTTTCTTTGGGGTGGGTTTGTTTTTTTCCATAATTCCTCCAGGTGTTCAGTAAGGTCTTCAATTTTAGCTGCTTTCTTCTTTTTTGATATATAGATTTATGGATATGAATTTACCTGTCAGTACGGCTTTTACTGTATCCCATAGATTTTGATATGTTTTGATGTCATTTTCATTCATTTCAAGGTAGTCATTGATTTCTTTTGATATTTCCTCCTTGACCCATTGTTTGTCTAAGGGTGTGTTGTTTAACTCCCATATCTTTGTGCTTAATCTAATTCTCTGGCACTTACTGATTTCCAGCTTCATTCCATTATGGTCAGGGAAATTACTTTGTATAATCTCAAACTTTCTGAATTCATTGAGAATTCTTCTGTGGACTAACATGTGGTCTACCTTGGAGAATGATCCATGTGCACTCAAGAAGAATGTGTATCCCACTGTATTTGTGTGTAGTGTTCTGTATATGTCTATTAGATCCAGATCCTCTAATGTATTATTCAAAATCTTTTTTTCTGTATTGACTCTCAGTCAAGATGTTCTGTATAATGGTGATAATGGTGTATTAATGTCCCCCATTATAATTGTACAGGTATCTATTTCTCCACTTAGTTTTTCCAGTGTTTGCATCATGTATTTTGAAGTGCCCTGGTAAGGTACATAAGAGTTCATGATTGTTCTTTCATCTTGAAAGAGTACTCTTTTACTAATATATAGGATTCGTGTTTTTGTGTTACAATAGTTTTGCATTTACAGTCTATTTTGTCCAATATTAAAATTGCTACTCCCACACTTTAATGGTTGTTTGCTTGTAAGATTCTTTTCGAGGATTCACTTTCAGCTTACTTGAATCCCTGGGTCAGAGGTGGGTTTCTTGTAGACAATATATAGATAAGTCATATATCCTTATCCATTCTGCAAATCTGTGTCTCTTGACTAGTGAGTTTAATCCATTAACATTCAGTGTTATTCCTGTAAAGGAATTACTTACACTACCCATTTTTTATTTGGGTTTATGTCTGCCATATGTTGCTTTTCTTTTTCTTTTTGTCTTTTTAGTTGTTTTTACACTCTCCTCCAAATCTCTCTCTCTTGTTTTATTTTTACTTCAACCTGCAGAACTCCCTTTAGTATTTCTTGAAAGAACAGGTTTCTTATTGGCATACACTCTTAGTTTCTGTTTATCTGTGAATATTTTGAACTCTCCATCATTTGTGAATGTCAGCTTTGTTGGATAGAAAATTTTTGGCTAGAAATTTTTTCTTTTAGTAACTTAACTATGTCATACCACTGCCTTCCTGCTTCCAAGTTTTCAGATGAGAAATCAGCACTAATCTTATTGAGCTTCCCTTGTATATGATGGTTCATTTTTCTTTTGCTGTTTTCAGTATTTTCTCTTTGTCTTGAGCATTTTACAGTTTGACAAGTACATGTCTTGGAGTAGGCCTGTTGGGTTTTGTACTGTTTGGGGTTTGTTGTGCTTCCTAGTCATGTACATTCATCTCCCTCTACAGGGATGCAAGTTTTCAGCCATTATTTCTTCCAACACTCCTTCTGTTCTCTTTCCCTACTCTTCTCTCTCTGGGATGCCTATAATGGGTGTGTTTATGCAATTTGTGTTGTCATTCAAATACCTAAGTCTCTGCTGGATTTTTCTCCTTTTATCTATCAGTTCTACTATGTGTTTGATTTCAGATGTACTGTCTTCCGCAACACTAATTATTTCCTCTGCTTGTTCAAATATTGTATTATGTGCCTCCAGTGTCCTCTTGATTTCTTGGATTCTGCCATTCATCACCATTATATCCATTATCTTTTTATGTATGTTTACAATTTCATCTCTTCCTGTTTTTTAGTTTGTTAATTTGACTGGGTCATGTTTTCCTGTTTCTTAGTATGGTTTGTAATTTTTGTTTCTGTCTGGTCATCTTTTCATCTTGATTGATTTATTCAGTGGATTAGATTCTCTCTTTAGGGTTTTATTTAATTGCTGTTAATAAATCAATAATTGTTGTGTGTATGTGTTAAGTTTTCTCTTTGACAGTTTGTTCTTTTTCTTTTTCCTTGCTGTTGTCTATGATCCCTTGAAGGAAAAAATTAGGACATGAGAAAGTGATTTAGGTAAAAAAGTAAAAGGATAATAGTAATCATTAGAAGAGGAACCATATAAGATCTTGGAAAATGTATATTCAACTCATGTAAGCAGTGTAGAATAATAGTAACAAAAAAGTAGAGTACCAACAATGAAACGGGAAACCAAATAGAGAAAAAATACATAGAATGAATTAACAGGCCTGAATGATGAGGAGAGAGGAAAGGGGAAAAAAGACATAAAGAAAGAAACAGTATTGAAAAGAAAGAAATAAAACCCATAAATATTGAGGACTAAACAAAGAGAGGTGGAATGTAAGAACAACATCAGAAGTGGTAGATAGAAAGATGAAGGAAGGTAAAGAGATAACATTGGTAGACAAAGTTAGCATACACAGAAAAAGGGAAATCAAGGAAGATGAAACAAAGTAAACAAGAATCATGTGATCAGCACCTCGAGGAATTTCTCTCTTTGTCCAGCTCCCTCCAGATTGATGTGCTGTAGTCTCCTACTATGTGTCTTCCCAAAACACCTCACTTTGGCAGAATCTTGTGCCCACACAGCTTTTTTTTTTTTTTTTTTGCAAGAAAGATCTGTCTATATTCCTTTGAAAGAAAAATCTTAGACCAGAGAAAATGAAAGAGATAGGAAGACAAAAAGAATAACAGTAATGATAATAGTAAAAGGCAGGAAAGCAACCATAAAAGACCTGGGAACCTGAAATATTAACACTAGTAAGAAGCACAGAGGAATAAGATTAGGAAAGTGAAATAGAAAATTGAAACAAGAAACATACTAGAGAAAAATTTTATAAAATGGATTAAAAGGATAGAATGACAAGAAGAGGGGAAAAGAAAATAGAAGAGAGAAAGGAAAAAGTAAAAAAGATATAGTAAACAGAGAAGAAAGGTGAGAGGGAGAAATACAAACAGGAAAAATTGGAGATCAAATAAAAGAGGTGTAATGAAAGAACAACAGAAAACTAAAGATATAAAGATGAACGTGTATAAAGAAATGCTGTAAGTAGAATAGATCAGTAACCAAAGAAAAATAAGAAAAAGAAACAAGAAGAAAAACAAAGGAAGGGGATACAAAACAAGGAAGAAAGACAACAGCAACTCATTTTTTTTTTTAAAAGGATACAGAAAAAATAAACCCAGAAAAATGTCCTTCTCTTTTAGACCTCTAAGGATCTTCTCAGGCTGCTGGTGTTCCTCAATCACTCACCGTGAAGACTGCCTTCTCCAGGTTTTGAACTGGGTTTTAATGAGTAAAGTAAGGGAAATAAAAGAAAAGGACCCTATTTATTGAAAAAATTAGAGATCCAAGGAAAGCTAATACAAAGAAAATGTCTATATGTTCCCTGTCATAAAGTTTCAGGTGGATGCCTGATAACCTGGTGAATCACTTTTCAAGAAAGAGCCAAGAATTGAACCAGGGACCTCATATATACTAGGCAGGAACTCTTCCACTGATCTATTCTGCCTCCTTGGGTTAATTGACCTTTCAAAATATTATCCACCCCTTTTCCCTAGAGCAGGTTAGATCCCCTGCAGTCAGCTGGAGTGGTGCTGATCTCTGCCTGTCTCTGCCTCCTCACTGATGTAATTCCTTTTTTTACCTAGGTGGCTGGGTATAGCCTCCTGCCTGAGGTGATCTCCCTCCCCTCTTCGTGTTGAGCTGGGGACCCTTCTGATATTCAAAGGGGGTCAGCTGGCTAACTTTGTCACAAAGAAATCACTCTTAAATGTCCAAGACCCCTCTTCCTCACAAGGAATCTGCCATCACAGGCTCTTTTGGAGCAGGCAGCTAGTGTCTCCACCTAGTCTGTCCACCTTAAAGGCTGAGTATGTGTTCCCATCCAGTCACAGAGGTAAGCAACTTATGATTATTCCTGGCTTTCTTATCAGTTCAGTACCCTCCTAGATGACTCAGAGATCCTTTCCTTGGAGGTAGACTTCTGCTCTGCTCTCAGTTAGAAAAAATTCACCAGGAGTTTTACCTCACTTAATATCTTAGGGGTGGGGGAAGGGAGCCCTTCCTGGCAGATGGGAGGTTTAATAACTCATGATTACTTGTTTTTGGCTTCTTTGTGTCTCTTATCCTCCCTCTTCTGGGAGTTGGTAAGCAATGTCCTGGTTTGCTGTGCTCCAAAACAGGTCCCCATGGCAACCTCTGGCTTTTTCTTTGTTGTTTTAGTAATAACAAAGCCTTATCTCCCTAACCCATGAGCCATGTTCCCACAGTTCTCTCAACTGCTTCTTCAAACATTGATAGCAATTTGATAATGGACCTCCATTATTTAAAAAGAATGATAATTCTGAGTAAAAGTGCATGGTCACAGTGTAAATTAGAGCATGGCCAGGAATGGCCACCAAGGGAATCTCTTGAATACAATGCTATTTTGTGACTAGAAATATATAGTAAAAGACTTAGTAAATGGGATGAAATACCATATGTTTGATGTTTTATGGCTTTAGCTAATAATCTTAAACAGCATCAGTGTTTTGGACAGGGTGTGATGTTAGCAAATGACAAGCCTAATACAGTCTGCCAAACAAGAAAAGAGAAAAAACTACTCCCTGATTCCAAACCCTCTTACAAAGTTCTGGATGTATTCCTTGTTCCTACTGTTCCTCCAGCACCTTCAAAAGGAGGAGAAGAGGTAGAGGGTGATCCTGAACTGCCCTTAGATGCCGCCAGAAATTACCTCCCTACTTCATACCCAGAGTGGTACACAATTTGACCAATGAGCCTACTACATCTGGGCCATTTCTACTAAGGCAGGTGTCAGCTGGGATTGTTCATTAAGGCCATCCAAGAGGTTACACTTCTTTGCACACACTCCATTCTCCAGTTCATACTTGTACAATTGGAAAAACTAATTCCCAAGTTACTGGGAAGATCCCAGGAAAATGAAATTAAAAATACAATAGAGGCATACAACAGCAGATTTGAAATCAGAGAAGAATCAGTACAGAACAGCTGAAATTTAAAAGAGAGAAGAACAGAGAGGGAAAAGAATGGAAAAAATGAGCAGGTACTCAGGGAGTTGAATGAGAGCATATAGTGCACCAACATATTGTTATGGGAGTTTCAGAAGGAGTAGAGAAAGGAAAAGAGGCAGAAAGAGTATTTGAGGAAAAAATGGCCAAAAAAAAAAATCCCAACTCTCATGAAAGACCTGAATTTATGTGTCCAGGAAGCACAGCATACTTGAATTACTATAAATCCAAACAGACCTACCCCAAGACACATAATATTCAGAAGGCCAAATGCCAAGATAAAGAGAAAATTCTGAAAGCAACAAGGGAGATTTGAAACACCACATAAAAGGGAATTCCAGTAAGACTTATTGCAGATTTTTCTTCAGAAACCATGGAGATGAGAAGGCAGAGGTATGATATTTTAATAGTTATAATATTGAAGGAGAAAAACTGCCAACCAAGAATTCTTTCTCTGATGAAACTTCAAATATGATGGTGAGTTTAACAGAATCACAGATAAACAAAAACTAAGCCAGTTTGTAAACAAGAATCCAGTTCTGCAGGAAACACTAAAGAGAGTTTTGCAGCCAGGAAAAAGAGAGAGAGAGGACTTGGAGGAGAGTATAGAAGTGAAAACTATCAGAAATGCTAACCGAAAGGGTAAAAAGACAAAAATAATATATGACATGTGAAAGCCAAAGGATAAAATGATTGAAAAAAGTATCACCTTTACAATAATAACATTGAATGTTAATGGAGTAAACTCACCAATCAAAAGACATAGGCTGACAGAATGGATAAGAAAACATGGGCTATCCATATGCTGTCTGCAGGATACTCACCTTAGACGCAAGGATGCAAATAGTCTGAAAGAGAAAGGTTAGAAAAAGATATTTCATGCAAACAGTAAACAAAAGAGAGCGGGTGTAGCTATACTGGTGTCAGACAAAACAGACTTTAAGTGCAAAAAAGTGACAAAAGATGCAGAAGGCAATTATATATTAATAAAAGGCACAATCCACCAAGAAGAAGTAACAGTCATAAATATCTATGCACCCAAGCAGGGTGCCCCAAAATTCATGAGGCACACTCTTTAGACCAACTAGATAGACCAACTAGGCAGAAGATCAAAAAGTAAAGAGAAAATCTGAACAATATAATAAATGAGCTGGACCTGACAGACACATGCAAAGCATTGGACCCAAAATCAGCAGGTTATAGATTGTTCTCAAGTGCTCATGGCTCTTTCTCCAGGATAGAACACATGTTGGGTGACAAAACAGCTCAAAATAAATTTAAGAAGATTGAAATTATGCAAACTGATTTCTCTGATTATAATGGAGTGGAGCTGGAAATCAGTAATAGGCAGGAAAGGGGAAAATTCATAAATATATGGAGGCTAAACAACACATTCCTAATCAGTTGTTCAAAGAAGAGATTGCAAGGGAAATTAGTAGATATCTCGAGATGAATGAAAATAAGAACAAAATTTATGGAATGCAGTGAGAACAGTGCTGAGAGGGAAATTTATAGTCTTACATGCCTATATTAAAAAGGAAGAAAGAGCTAAATTCAAAGACCTAACTGAACAACTGAAGAAACTAGAAAAAGAAGAGCAAAACAATCCCAAAGCAAGCAGAAAGATAGTAATAGCAAAGATTAGAACAGAAATAAATTGAGAACAAAGAAAAATAGAGAAAATCAACAAAACCAAAAACTGGTTCTTGGAGAAGATCAATAAAATTGACAAACCATTAGCTAGACTAACAAAGAAAAAAAGAGAATACACAAATAAATAAAATCAGAAATGAGAGGGTGGACATCATGACTGACCCCACAAAAATGAAAAGAATCATAAGAGGATATAATGAGAAACTGTATGCCAACAAATTAGACAATCTAGATGAATTGGCCAAATTTCTAGAAAAGAACAAATAACCAACATTGACTTTATGAGAAATCCAAAATGGAAAAGAGGAAGTAAAACTCTCACTATTTGCAAATGATATCATCTTCTATTTTGAAAATTCCAAAATATCTACAACAAAGCTATTACAACTAATAAATGAAATCAGAAAAATGGCAGGATACAAGACCAGCAAGGAAAAATCATTAGCCTTCCTATACACTAGTAATGAGCAAGCTGAGGAGGAAATCAAGAAAAAATTCCAGGTACAATAGCAACAAAAAGACTCAAATATCAAAGAATTGATTTAATCAGAAATGTAAAGGATCTGTATTCAGAAAACTACGAAACTGCTAAAAATATCAAAGAAAACCTAAACCAATGGAGGGACATTCTGTGTTCATAGATTGGAAGAGTAAGCATCATGAACATATCAACACTACACAAACTGATTTCTAGATTCAATGCAATATCAAACAAAATTCCAACAGCCTACTTTACAGAAATAAAAGGAAAATTTCCAAATTTATTTGCAAAGAGACTGTGTCACAAAGAGCCAAAAATATCTTAAGAAAGAGCAACGTGGGAGGACTTTCACTTCCTGACCTTAAAGTGTATTATAATGCTACAGTGGCAAAAATAGCATGTTGTTGGCATAAGGATAGACACATTGATCAATAGATTCTAATTGAGAATTCAGAAATAAGCCCTCACCTCTATGGTCAACTGATATTTGATAAGTCTTCTAAGCCTACTTTTCTGGAACAGAACAATCTGCCTATGTCTAAATTAGTAGAGATTGCCTTTAAGATTTCTCACAACTGGGAGTCCACGCATAAGAAGCAGCCAAAGAAACATGCTGATGCCCACACCACCTCTAATTGAGAGGGGTCTTCAATCCCATAGAGCAGATGGATGGGAATCCCTTGATTGCAGTTGTAGACCCTCTTGGTTCCTTGGGATGGTAATTGTCTATCATCATCTCCTTGTTAGCTATTCTGGGTGAGTCCAATGAACTGGAAACTAGGTTTTGCAACTCTGTATCATTGATGTGGACACAGTGACCACTGGAGTTTCTGAGGGGAGGGAGAGGGAAAAAGGGTGTAATATGGGGGCATTTTCAGGACTTGGGAATTGTCCTGAATGACATTGCAATGACAGATACAGGCCATTAAATATCTTGGCATAACCTACAAAATTGTGTGAGAGAGTGTGTAAACTACACTGTAAACTATAATCCATGCTTAGTGGCAATGCTCTAAAATGCGTTCATCAATTGTAATGAATATACTACACTAATAAAGGATGTTGTTAATGTGGGAAAATGTGGGAGGTGTAGTGAGCGGGGCATTTGGGAATCCCTTATACTTTTATGTAACATTTATGTAATCTAAGTACCTTTTTAAAAAAATAATAAAAATATATATTTAAAAAAATCACAAAAACATGCTGCCTAAAAATCCTGCCTCATAGTTGCAGTTATCAGCAAGAATGTCAGAGGCCTACAGACCCTGAGATGAGGGAAAGCTTCCATAGGAAGCTCTGTGAAGAGTAAGATCCCCCAGGGGCCCCAGGAAGGCCATCAGGTCCCAGCAATGCACTTACTGTAAGGAGGAGGGACACTGGAAGCAGGAATGCCCGAGTGTCACTGAGAAGAGAGGGGCTAGAACATCCCACCTAGTGAACCAACTCCCACAGTTAGCAGGGGATGAGGAGACAACCTGGAGTGACAGGGCCTAGAAGAATCTTCCACTAATTGGGAAACCATCCCAATCACCCACACAGAACCTCAGGTCTCATTTCAATTGGATAAGAAGTCAGTTGACTTCTTGGTGGACACAAGCACCATGTATTCTGTTTTAAGATGCTAATGAATCAGTCCCTATCATTGACAGTTTAGGAACTAAAAACTTTAAACCATTCTCAGAACCACTGCAATGTCAGGTTGGAGAGACTCATAGATTTCACCACATGCCTGCTTGCCCAATTCTCCTTCTGGGACAGAACAGTCTCTTCAACAAACGGTGGTGGGAGAACTGGATACCCATAACCAAAAGAATGAAACAGTCCCCTATCTCACTCCCTATACAAGAATCCACTCAAAATGGATCCAAGACCTAGGCATAAAAGCCAGCACCATAAAATGTCTAGAAGATAATGCAGGGAAATATCTACAAGACTTTGTAGTAGGTGAGTGTCTCTTAAACATTTCGCCCAAAACACAGGCAAAAAAAGAAAAAAATAGATAAATAGGACCTGCTCAAAATTAAGTATTTCTGTATCTCAAAGGATTTTGTAGAGAGGGTTAAAACGCAGCCCACACAAAGGGAGAAAATACTTGGATATTGCACATCCAACAATGATCTAAGTTCCATGATATATAAAGAGATCCTACAACTCCACAATAAAAAAGACAAATGACCTCATTAAAAATGGACAAAAAACCTGAAGAAATATTTTTCTAAAGAAGAAATACAAATGACAAAAAAAAAAAAAAAACATGTGAAAAATGTTCAACATCATTGGCTCTTAGGTAAATGCAAATCAAAACTACAATGAGATATCATTTCACACCTACTAGAATGGTGATTATTAATAAAACAGTACATTACAAGTGTTGGAGAGGATGTGGAGAGATAAGAACACTTATACATTATTGTTAGGAATATAGAATGATACAGCCACTGTGGAAGTCTGGTGGCTCCTGAGTAAGTTGGATATAGATCTACCATGTGACCCAGTAATACCAGTACTAGGTGTATACCCTGAAGAACTAAGAGCAGTGACACAAACAGACATATGGACAACAATGCTCACAGTGACATTATTCACAATTACCCAAAGATGGAAGCAACCAGATATCCACCAACTGGTGAATGGATAAACTGTGGTATATACACATGATGGAATATTATGCAGCTGTAAGAAAAAGTGAAGTTGTGAAATATATGACAATGTGGATGAACCCAGAGGACATTATGTTGAGTGAAGAAAGCCAGGCAGAAAAGGACAAATATTGTGTGATTTCACTATTATGAAATAAATATTATGAGCAAATTCATGGAATTAATTGCTAGAATGTAAGTCACCAGAGAATAGAAAATGGTTAAAGAATGGAAAGCTGAGGTTTTGTCTGTGCAGAATTACTTTTAAAAAGTTGTTTGTGAATGTTTTGAAATAAATAGAGATGGTGAAAGCACATCATAGGATTTGTAATCAGTAGGACTAACATATGGGTATGATAGTGGTTTATTTTTTGTTGTTTTTTTTCTTTTTTGGAGTAATTAAAATGCTTTAATATTGATGAAAGTAATGAATGCACAATTCTATGATTATAACATATGCCATTGATTGCACACTTTAGGTAAATTGTATGGTTTATGAAAAAATAGGGTGGGTTGGGGAGAAAGTACACCAAATGTAAGACATGGACTATAGATAGTCGTAGTACTTTGATGATGCTCTTTCATAATTTTTGACAAATGTTTCACAACAATGCAAAATATTGGTGGTGGGGTGAGGTATCGGCCCTATATGTTATTATGCATGTACTTTTAATATACACTTAGGGTTTATATATATTCATGCATGAGTGGTATATTTTATACACACACACATACATATAAGCCCATGATGAGGCTAACTCTCTGAGCAACAATAACCCAATTTGGTGAATGCTCCAGGACACCATGCAGTTCCTTGAATTGAGCCAAATTGGAATCCAAATGAGCATTCAGACATGACCAAATTGAATCAGTATTAAGCTTATATTATTGGAGGTCTTAGAAAAGGAGTGCCCTAACAAAGGAACTTTAATAAAATCAGCAAATAATTCAAGACCCTGAAGAAAACCAGCCTGTCTATTTACAGCAACTGCTCAAGGCCTACAGGCAGTACAGTGAATTAGACCCAGAGGACCAACTAACCTGTGCATTGCTAATTATACTTAATTTGCTCCTGATATAAGTAGTAAACTCCAGAAATTGGAAGGGTGATTGAACATGCCTATATCACAATTAGTAGAGATTGCCTTTAAAGTTTTTCACAACTGAGAGTCCACCCATAAGAAGCAGCAAAAGAAATATGCTGCCTACAAAGCCAGCTTCATAGGAGCATCTATCAGCAAGAAGGTTTAGGGGCCACAGACCCTGAGAAGAAAGCTTCCATGGGAATCTCAGTGAAGAGTAAGACCACCCCGGCCCCAAGAAAGACCATTAGGTCCCCAGCAATGTACTTACTGTGAGAAGGACAGACACTGGAAGCAAGAATGCCTGTCTCCCCGGGGTTGGAAGAGCCCAGGAAATCCCATCTAGTGCCCCAACTCCCACAGTTAACAGGGAATGAAGACAGCAACTTGGGGTGATGGGGCCTGGGAGCACCTATCACTGGTTTGGTAACCATTCCAATCACCCACACTGAACTTCAGGTGTCATTTCAATTGGATAAGAGGTAGTTGACTTCTTTGTGGACACTGGAACCACTTATTCAGTTTTAAACAAGAGACTAAGTAAAGAAACTAATGAATCAATCCCCACCATTGATGCTTTCGGGACTAAAACTTTAAACCATTCTCAGAACTGCTGTGATGTCAGGTTGGAGAGATTCAAACTGATTCATAGATTTTACTACATGCCTGAATGCACAATTCTCCTTCTTGGCTAACACTTAGTCTCCAAACTGCAAGCTTCACTTTGATTTTCACCTAATGAAGTGAACATAGATTCCAGCCATACACATCTGTGCCTTCAAAGTAGCCCTCCTGGATTTAGCTGGGGACAATGAGAAGTTTGGAGTGCCCAAAGAGAAAAAATAAGACTTACCAGCTGAGATATGGGTTACTGAAGAACCCCCTGAATGGGCAGTTGAAGCACAGGAAGTCAAGGTAAGACCATGGCCAAAAACCACCCCACCACATCTAGAACAGTATGCACTCAGATGGGATACTAGAGCTAGAATCTCACCCCTGTTCAAGAAATTTCTCAAGTGGGGACTAATTGGACCCTGTCAACCAGACTTTAACACCCCTATCTTACCAGTGCTTAAAGCAGGTACTCGGGAATGTAGGTTTGTACAAGAATTGAGAGGTATTCATTAGATAATGGAAGACATCCACCCAGTGTTACCCAATCCCTACACACTTTGTTAGTATTGCAAATGAATACTCCTGATTCACAGTCCTGACTGAAAAGATGCTTTATTTTGCATCTTGCTAGAGAAGGAATCACAGAGACTGTTTGCTTTGGAATGGGTAGATCCCAACAATGGAATGAAGCAACAGTATTGTTGGACTGTGCTGCCACAAGGGCTTAACAATTCTCTGAACTTTATAGGACAAGGCCTATCCAGGGAACTGCAGGGAGTGCAACTCAGGGAAGGACTCTTCCTTTAATATGTACATGACATAGCAAAATATAAGAAACCTCAGATAAGAACATACTAATAATGTTACAAAGACTAGCTGAAAAAAATGATATGTGTTGGCAAAAAAAAGCCCAAGTTACACAAATTCAAGTTAAATATCTTGGTTTTAAATTCTCTGAGGGACAACTGGCCCTCCTGCCCATTGGAAAGGAAGCCTTATATGGAGTATCAGAGCCTAAGAACAAAAAGGAACTCAAAGGGATTCTCAACATGGCTGGTTACTAAAAGCTGCGGATACCTAATTTTGGATTTATAGCTAAGTCACAATATGAAGCACTTAAAGGAAGTGAAAAAGAGTCCCTGGTATGGACACCAGAATGTGCA
>JAQZBX010048498.1:0-20186 GCA_029593785.1 Cabassous unicinctus
GAAATCCCAAATCATACACAGATGGATGGTACAACTTTCACTTTTCCTCTATTACGACCTAGGCCCGCCTCCCTCCATCCGCTCACACACTGCACCCCCACCCTCCGAAGTTTAAGCCAAGCGGAGAAGCCCCCGCAGCTGCCGCTCCGCTCGCACCCACCTCGCCGCCCGACTCCTTCCGCCCAACTGGAGGGCGGTGCGCGCCCGGCACCCGAGGGAAACTGTGCAAGAGTGCAAAGGAAGAACCCGGGAGCTTTGGGGTCTCATTTGATTTTTAAAACTTTGGGTGGAGAGTGGGGAGAGAAGCGAGGGGCGCTGTCGTACCTTCAGCAAACTTCGTCCTCCCTGCGAGATATGAAATTCTCCGATCCGTCTCCGGACAGCCGAGGGCTAAGTCACTCGGAAAGGGACCTTCCAGAATGAGGGCGCGAATGAAAAGGACGTTCCGACGCCTTAAGGGTTTCGCTCCAAATCTGGGGGCTTTTTGACAGCCATTTTCATTTCAACCCGCTTTCCCCCGGCTGGAGAACCCCTGGTGATCCGGAGGCCGGGCGCGGCAGCTGGAGCCGACTGCCCCGCACGCTAAACAAAGAATTTCGGGCAGGACATACCTGAGGAGGCGGCTGCTGTCAAGTCCCGGAACTGCCCACAGACCCGTGTCCCGGCGCGCGCGTGCGGCTTCAGGCTCCCCGCGGCTGCTGCGGCTCCTGCTACGGCCAGCAGCGGGGCTCCGCGCGGGGTGCCCCCGATGCGAGCCTGGGGCGGCGCAGGCGGCTGCGGGGGACGGGCCGGGAAGAGTCGAGAAGCGAGTTGGAGCAGCGAGTGTGCGTGTGGGCGAGTGTGCAAGCGCGCCGGTGGTGCTTCCCCTGCCTGCTCCCTCCCGCTCGTGCAGATCCCGCAACAGTTTCAGGGATCCTGTAATCCGATCCCTTGGGACTCCCAGGCCCTGAGTGACAGTTCTGATTTGGTTCAACCCCGGGAGGGGGAGGAAAGAGAAAGAAAGAAAGCCCCAACCACAGTACGCCTTTTTTTTTTTTGCATCCAATTGACTTTCTGCAAGAAGGTCCCACCCCGGCCTGGAGCCCTTCGCTGGGTGGAGAGACCCCACCCCACCCCTTCCCGGGACCCCGCACTGCCGGTGCTTCTCACAGAGTGGGAAAGTTGTCCTTCGCTCTGCGCTTCCCTCCCTCGAGCTCCCTCCTTCCCTCCTTCGCCTCCTCTTTCTTCTCCTCCCCCCCGCTCCTCCTCCCCCAAGTTTTAACAGGTGTTCCGGGACTCTCCCCTCTCCTCGCTCCTGCCTCTCTTCCACCCCCGCCCCGTCCCCTACCATTCCTTTTCTTTCGGCCACTCTCAAGGTCGGGAGGGACGCGCCGAGCCGCAGGACCCTGCCGCCGCAGGGGGCGAAGCTGGAAAACTTGGAGTGCTCCACGCTTTACTTTTGCTTTCCTGCTCCTTCCGGGCCGCGCCAGGGACCCGCGCTTCTCCCGCACGCCAGGTGCCCGTGCCCGGAGCGGGTCCCAGCTGCTACGCGGTCGATGCCTGGCTGGGCTGCAATAGGGAGGCCCTGGCCACCCCGCTGGGCTGCGCGTCGCGGGGCCCTGTCAGGGTCTGCGGGGAAAGCCCAGCGGCGCCCAGAGCTACGGGCGCCCTCCCTCGCCGCCCTCCGCCTCCTCAGCCCCCTGCGCCCCACCCAGGTCCTCACACGGACACTTTAGCCGCCCCTCAGCGCTGCACTGGTGCTAAGTCCCGCCTGAGAGCATCTCCTCCCACCCTGACTCTCAACTCTCCCTTTTCTCGATTCCAGTTGGGGCTCCACTTTCTTCTTCTAAGACCTCTTTGCCCACCCACCCCTTGACTCCCCCTCTCCTTGTTTTACACTTCCCCAATCCAACCCTGAAACTCCCTTTCTCGAGGGATGATGCTTTTAGAAGTTCAGGATTTTCCTCTCCACCGGACTCATCTGCCTTGAGGCCAACTCTGGCAAGTGGGAACTCCCACCGCAGAGCCATCTGTCCCAAAGGGCCGCTTTATAAAGGACACAAAAACAAAGACCCTGGGCTTGGAGCCTGGACTCTAACGTGGTGCTTTTCCTGTAGCTACAAAGTGTCTCTGTCCCTGATTTATTTTCAATGGCCTGTACTAGAAAACTTATTTTACTTCCTTCCACAACCTGTCAGCCTGCATTCATCAGCTCCCTTTGAATGTACCCAACCTGGATGAGTAACTTTAAAAAGAATTCCCACGGGGGGAACAAAGGAAGAAAAGGAAAGAAAAGAAAACCCCTGTGGCATTCCAAAATCCATTTTTCCTAAGGGATAAGCAGAAAGTCTACCCCTTTTATCTCCCTTGTGCATTTGTGTTGACTGCTGTCTTGACTAAAGGAAGAGAGTGGGTGGATGAATGATTAGCTATTATGATTTGAAGAGCATTTTGAGATTCAAATACTTCACTGGAGTTTTTTTTAGCGGAGTGATGGTGGTATGTAGTATTTGTTTCCCTGAACTTTTTGCTTATCACAGAGACATGACAAAAGCAGAGACTGGCTTTGGCATTTACTGTAGAGGTGGTGAAGATAATGTAGAAGTGTAGGTCCTTTTTAGCCATTTATTTTCAGATTTCTTTCTTCACCTTGGCACTCGTTTAAAAAAACACACCACTTACTCATCATACAGAGCGGGAGCCTCAGAACACAGGGGTGGGATTTCCCAACTCTGTCCCTCACTAACTGGCCTCAAGACCTGAAAGGATTCCCTGAGCCTCTGTAGGGGCTGAGCCTCATCTGTGGGGTGGTGATAGGAATACCAGATTGCATACCTACCAGGATTTTTATGGGATTCCAGTGAGATAATGCATTTGAACATAGAGAGTGGCACAAGTGTGTAAAGACCACTGCAAGCTACTTTTTCCAATATATACTCCTGTAGCATCAGTAATATTTTTTGTATATGCTTCTGCCCCAATTACATGAATGCACATAATATGTCCTGAATACCTCCTCTGTTATCCCAATGGCAAAAGGGAAGTAAATGAAAAGAAAGATAGCCAATAAATCAACAACTACAATATACTGGATATTTTGACCTTTACTTCAAACAGTCTTCTAGCACATTTTGAATCATGAGAATCTCGATTTTCAGTTCGAAAGAGATGAAAGCAAAAGAAAACCAGCTAATCTTTCCTCCTTATGGCCATCAGAATGGCTAAAAATAAAAGAGGAGGAATAAAGCTGTGTGTCACCAGACCTAAGATTCTGCTGCCGTGGCAAAGAGGTATGTAGTGGGCACATTTTGCAGAAATGGTGCAGGGAAAAACTGCAGCTTGCCTTAGTGTACATTAAATAATATTGTAATGCAGAGACTTTCAATCTGCCTTAACATAAGAACCTTTTTTCACATGAAACCTTGTGTGGAATCCCAGTACATAAAACAGAAGAGAGACCCACTTTGGTTGGCATCTAAGAGCCTGGGCCCCTAAGCCTTTCTGTGGTCACACACCCATCTCCATTTCTGTCATGGTTCCTAAGACATTTCTTAAAAACCCAATGTCACCCTGCAACTCAATTTTGGAACATTTGTTCTAATGGTAAATAGGCACTTTGAGACTTACAGGACTCTGAGATTGCCCTTCATTGATATCTAAAATTCCACCATTATAGATTCATTTATTGCCAACTCTCATTGGTTCTCTTTTCAATTGCAAATACCCTGGGAAATTTTAATATAGTAAATCTTCAAAATGCATAAGTTTATAAGACAGATTTTTAAGGAGAGAGTGGGCAACAAATTCAATGAAGAGACTTGAAGATACTGAAAGAGATAGTGGGGGAGAATGAATTGTCTACAAATGAAAGAATAAAGGATGAAACTAAGAACAAGCTTCACACACTACTCTGCATTTTTTCCCATGTCATGTGTGATGAGTCATAAATACTGTTCTTGCCCTCACCTACAATTGCATGTCTTCCATCTCCTTCCTTACACAGTAGCCCCAATTAATTATTGGGAAATTCCAGGGGGAGATTTCATATGTGCACATAATCTTTCTGTTGCAAATGACAAAATTCCAACTCAAATGAACTTAAACTAACTAGACAAAAAAAGGGGGTAGTGGTTGTGTGTTTCTTTGGCATATATGACTGACAAGTCCAGAAGTGTGTAGGTAGGCTGGAGACTAGGCAGGATCCAGGGACTCAAGCAAGGTCTTCAGAGTTCCCTATTCCTCTTTTGACTTGGCTTCATTCAGGTCACTACAATTTTCTTCAGGCAATCTAGGAAGGTGGCCTAAGCAGCCACAAATTACATCATTGATCTTATAGCTTGCATTCCCAGAGAATGAGAGTATCTTTCCTGGTAGCGCTGACAGAAAAGTTTCTTTAATAGGCTTCTCTTCCCATTACTAAACACTTTAGCCAAGGGAATGCAATATTCTGCTATGCCAGGGAAGAGGGATGGTTCCACCAAAAGAAGGCATGCTAGGTGGAGCAGATGTAGCTCAGTGGCTGAGTGCCTGCTTCCCATGTATGAGGTCCCAGGCTCAATCACTCAAACTTCCTTAAAAAAGAAAAAGTCATGCTAGGCAAACAATGAACACATATCCTCTATAAAGTCCAACATTATGGCCACCATTTTCTTCCTATTTTGCCCTGGCCCCCTGCTGCTGACACTTCAGTTGCCTATAAATACAGCACTGTCATCTTCACATCAGTTGCCCATGTTGAGTTGCTGACCAGGAGGTAACACTTTCATCCATTGCTCCCTGCAGCCCTGGGCACTCTGAAATGCCCAGCACAAGGCTCTCTGCCATCCTCAGCCACTGAAGCCACAGTGGATATCCCACATCAATGTGGGAGGAAGGACTCTTAACTCCTGAGGTCTTCTGCCCTGGATCACAAGGACTTTCATACTTGGTCCTTATGTGTAAATATCCCACCAATTTTCATTTTGAAAATAGCTTGGATTTGTTTGAAAACTTTTCTCCTTAATCATTAATAGCCCTCTTTGTTCCCAAACTTGAGAGCATGGGAGCTCATGTTCAAACTCAACCAAAACACATCCCAATATAAATATCACCACCCTTTCCCACTCACAAATGAGGCTTTGCTAGTGTTCCAAACCTTTCTGCTATCCTTTCCCAGGAAGCTCCTCAGTCTGTCATACAAAAAGACTCCTCACAGACCACAAAACCAGCCCACCCAACATTTCCAAACATGGAGAAAGCAGCTCAATGCTGAAATGAGGGACTGAATGTGTGTGTGTGTGTGTGTGTGTGTGTGTGTGTGTGTTTCAGATGTTTATAGTGCTAGTTAAGATCTTCCTTCCCTAAAGATTCTCACCCATGTGAAAAGTGGTGGGAATTGAAATATTGCATTTGAGAAGATGAATTGGATCAGATTCCAAAATAAAAACAAGGCTTCTTCTTTCCACCCTTCTCCCAACTGACCTGCTCACCTAGGAGCAGATGGAGAAGGCAATCCTACTCTCCCAGCTAGGAAGCCCTGCCTTGGGGAATGGGACAACTTGACCCCTGGAAGTGTGCAAGAGCTAAAGTTCATCCCAGGGGGCAGGGGTGGGTCAACACTCTTCCCAGAAGAAGAAAGAGAGGGTGGAAAGTGGTTCTTCATTCAGCTGCTCTACAGCCAACTCAATGATGTCTCCATCCTCTTCTTTCTTTCTCACTCACTCTCTCTCTCTCTTCACCCCATCCCCAAATTTAGCCCCTCAAAATTGAGAAGGCAGAGAGAGAGAAAAGAGAGAAGGGTGTCTGTCCTCCAGGTACAGCTGCCAGGGCAATCCTGGGCCTTGGACAGTTTTGATGAGTGCCCATTCTGGGTTTCACCTCTAGGTTTCCTGCTGCCCACCCTAATGTCCACACCCCTGTGCCAGCTAGTATAGACACAGGGAACACACTGGGCAACATGGGGCTATCACTGACCACACAGATCTCTGTACTGCCCCGGGGAAGGAAACATGCCCTGAGATAGCGGAGGGAGAATTGATGTCCTGAGCTTCCCCATGGGGACTGGCCAGTTGCCAGAGAGTAAGAACACTTTGAAGTGCATTTCACACCATGCCCTACTGAAGTCCTCTCACTCAGCACCAGCCTAACATATTCTTCCATCTTTCTGTAACACTGGGATTATAAATATAACCCAGATGTCTACAGTGTCTCTCTTCACTTTAGAGATGTAGCTATAATTGACTTGGACCTCAGCCAATCCCACAACTTGGGAAGACCTAAAACCCTTCCTTTGTATTTCTGCAAACTTCAATGACCCTCTGTATGCTGTATCACATCAACCCAGACCCCAAGCTCAGACCCTTGGCCACTCCACAGGAAACCCACTCCCAGTGAGCATGTGGTGAGTTTGGCAGATTTTACTGATGATCTGGGGGGCCCAGGAATAGTCACACCATTGCCCAGGGGCCTTTGTTATTTCCTGAACTCCCTACCTCTTTCCTGTATCCCTCTTTTTCAGAAATAAATACAAGTTTCTCTCTGTTTGTCATACGACTGACCCAAGCTTGTTTCTTGCAGTCTCATCTTCTTTCCCTGGGAGCTTCCTTATGTGACACCCAGGTTCCACTTGCCTCTTCCATCTCCCTCAGCTTAATATCTGCTCCACTACCTTCATTATCATTTTTCATTGACCTGGCAACAGAACTTAGCATTTCTTTGTATTCCCCTGAAGTGGGAATATCAAACAATGGCCTAGAGAGACAAATGCTGTGTGCAGATATGTGTTACTAGATGTGCATGAGTAAATTTGGAATGGAGTGTAGATGGAAACTTATTTTCATTTGCCACAGTCCCCACCCCCCTATCGCATTTTATTTGTGGCTTCACTTATTTATATAAACTGTCTCACTCTTGGAGACATTTGATTTTCTGCCTTTGCCCTAAATAATCCACTTACACAAACTGTAGATTTTCCTGAATCTTTTCAGGCTATAGAGAAGGAGGTAAAAGAATCAAACACATCACAGCAAATAGCTCAAAAACTTCCTACTAGAATTTGTGTCCTCCTACATCCTTCTCTGGCTATTTTTATTTACTTTGTCTTTCTTCCTTACATTGCCCAGTTCTCCTGGCTTCTCTTCTCTTCTCAATTCTGCCCCACCAAACTGAGTGTTCTGAATGACTACAGTATACAGAGGAATAAAGGACCCTCCAGTTAACAGGATCCATCTCCCTTAGAAGGTGATTGAGAAAATTTTGTGCCTTTTGAGTTCCCACCCCCTGTCCTCCATATGCAGCTGCTTGTCAGTGTATTTTTTTCAAATATATAGAAGGAATTCCTACAAGGAATTATGGTAAGTAAAGCTTTCTCTATATTATTACATAAGAAACTGAGAAACCTGAGGCCATGTACCTGATAATATTATAAAAGTGTTGGGAATCTACAAGAAATGATGAGAAGCAGTGGTTATCTGCTTAGGAACTACAGAACTTATGGGAAGAGGAACTTCCCCCACATCAGTAGCTGTGGATTTGAGAGGATATACTCTGACATCAGAGTGAGAAGTTAGGGTGAATGATGATGGTAAAAACACTGAGGTTAAGCCACAAGAGCAATAGCAAGGCCAGCCAGGAACATGGGACAAGTAGAGCAATGCAAAAAAGCATAGGGTGGCTGTGGGAGAACTTCAGTGACCCAGAAGGTAAATGACAGGGCCTCAGCACACCCTAAGAATGAAAGGAAGACCATGGAAGCAGTGATTCCCAGTAGCTGTGACCTCAGAGCCAGTGATTATTTTTGTATCTTTATATTTTAATGCCATTTTGATGACCCATCCAAGGTCCAGCATAGTCCAAGGAAACAAGTGCAAGTTATATAGAGAAAGTGAAAAGGTGAGGCTCCTCAATCAATCCCTTTCTCTTTCATTCTCTCTCTCTTTCCATATATTTATTCATCTATCCATAATATGTAACATATGCCCCTATGTCTTTATGGTAATGTCCAATATTCACACTCTTTTTGGACTTTAATATTAAAGAAAAGCATACAAGACAGAGCAGACCTGGATTTCAATCCTTTCTCCACCATTACTAGCTTTGTAACTTTGCCAAGTTAATTAGCTCGGTTTGCCCATCTCTAAATTAGAAAAAAATGATATCCATCTCAGTTATTGTGATAAGGAAATGTCATGGCATATATAAAGGAGTGTGCCTACTCTCTGGCTTACTAGATGCCAAGAAAAACAAATTTTCCTCTTCCTCCTATTTTTTCATGTCAACTAAGCCCCACACCACCACTCACAGCTTTTTCATACTCAGCAAGGAAGACACTTGAAATTTAGGGACTTAAGAGTCTGATCTATCCCATCTATAAAAGTGTGACTAGTTTTGATTTTTTTTTTTTTACTGAAATACAAAGTGAAGCCACAAAACTATTTCAAGAATCCCAGAGAGCTAAATTTCACTCCCTTAAAAAAAGCAACCAGCCAATGCCAGATAACTTGCTGCTATTCCATGCCATGTGTCACTTTTAGAAACAGTAACCAATATACCATTCAGAAAAAACACAGATCAAAGACTCCAGACTCTTAGCCACTCTTGAGTTTTGTTTATACTAACCCATCACCAAGTGTGGATTGTGAGATAACAGCAAGAAATCAAAGCTCTGTGAAGAGCCAGGGCTTTCCATCCTATTTCAGATTGCCTACAACCTAAGTGACATGTGATTGATTCTCATCACCTCATTTATTTGTTCAAAATGCATGCCTTGCTTAAGTACCTTCTATGTGGCAGGTTTCCCAGGCTACTGGGTATACATGAACCAATATTGCTTGTCCTCATGGAGCTTAGAATCTACAGGGGAAAACAAATATTAACACATGCACACATACATTTTGGTGAGCACTATAAAGGAAAACAACAGGACAATCAGTAACACCTAACAGGGTAGGGGGCCTGCCATAGTTGGGGTGGTCAGGAAAGCCTCTCAGAGGAGGTGACTGAGGCTGAGATCCAAGGATGAAGGGAGGCAGTGAGGCTGGCCAGTGTGGGGAAGAATGATTCAAGCAAAGGAAGCAGTGTGGCTGAAGGTTCTGAGGTGGGAAGAACATGTCAGATTCCAGGAACAGAAGGCTGGTGTTGGTTTCAATTATTCCACCCAGAAACTGAAATTCATCACACAATCTTAGATAATGCCAAAATGGGTTTTGAGATCCTTGTTTAAAAGGCATTCATTATTATAATGAAGTGTCACTATATGCTTAGTTCACAATTTTATTCCTAGTTAAGGACCACACATTGTATTCCTTTTCCCTTCCTTAAAGTTTTGCATATATGATTCTACATGTTGCTTCACCTCCCAAGACAACATCTAGAGGAAAATATGCTCCATTTATTTACCATTTCAAATATCATATATTCTGCCCACTTCTTAAGTTCTGCCATATATTCTCCCCACAAAAGTTCTAACAAATTATATATATTTTCTAGCACAAATATACAAAGTTCTATTTAATGTCTATCTGTAGAGTACATTTCAAAGACTGGCACTCCAATGAGCACATATGAAGACTGTAACTAAAACCAAAGTTGAACCTGAAATACAAATTTATTGCAGAGTTTTAGTTGCTTGTTAACTTGAATTAATAGTGCATGAGCAACTACAGTCAGACTTCATCTGCACATGCAAAATGAAGTGGAGAATAGAGTAAATTATCTTTATATGGGCTGGACAATTAAAACAGAAAGTGGTTAGTTAGCCTGGATTATCCAGATTCTAACCTTACCAGAATGCTATATCAGAAAGCCAGAATAAAAAACCTTTATTAAAAAAGATTAAGTAATTACAGTGCTGGTTGGGAAGGTGCTGGATAGATAGCCATCAAGGTTAAAGTCCTCCCAAAGAAAGGGCCCAGCCATGAAGAATCCATTCCAACTTGCCAAAATGAGAAAGACTTGGTTGGTAATTAAATTCCTGCATATTTCTCAAACCAAAGTGAAGGCACTTCATATATCTTAGCTTAGACAAGTCCGATTTCACAATAGGTTTCCTATTAAGGCCAAAGTTTTAGGGATTTTAGAAACTAACTTTTTAAAAAATATTGTCAGTTATTCCATGTTTGGAGTAGAAATGGTCATAGACACCTAAGTTTCCCAAGGGAAATGACTCACCTTCCAGCTCCCAGGATTATAATTCTCACTCCAGCTTATTTTCCAAGAGCCTTCACAAAAGGGTCTACTTGTTTAAACTAGACTGGGATTTCCTTTATTATCTGATTTCCAGAAGACTTTAGTTATGGAGGAAATGGAAGGAAATGACTTAGTCCACCTTCTTGCTGTCAAGTCAACATGGAAACTCCCTTACCCTTGATATTCTGCTTGGTTTTGGTGAAATTGCCTGGGCCCAAAGAACCAGAATAAATTTCAGTTCTGATCCTTCTTGGCCTCATGCTTTTGGGCAAACTACTCAACACATCTGAGCTGCTGTTTCCTCTTAGGGAAAATGGAATCCTAAAACCTACTTTATAAAATATGTATTATGTGCCTCGCACAAAGACAATCAACTTGAATTCTCTCCTCCTTATTTTTAAAGTTAGGTAGCCTAGTATCAGGGTAAGATATCAGTAAACATTTATAAAATGAGTAACATAAATGAACATCCAAAAAGTAATGTGGTATACAGTCAACTGATATTTCACAAAGGCACCAGGCCCACTCAACTGAGACAGAATGGACTCTTCAACAAATGGTGCCAGGAGAACTGGATATCCATAACTAAAAGAATGAGAGAGGATCACATCTCACATCCTATACAAAATTAACTTAAGATGGACCAAAGATCTAAATATAACAGACAAAACCATAAAGCTCCTAGAAGATAATTTAAGGAAGCATCTATGAGATCTTGTAATAGGAAATGGTTTCATAAATTTTCCCTCCAAAAGCATGAGAAATGAAGGAAAAATAGATAAATGGGACCTCCTCAAAATAAAAAACTTTTGTGCTTCAAAGGAGTTTGTCAAAAAAGTGAAAAGGTAGTCTACTCAATGGGAGAAAATATTTGGTAACCATTTATCCTATATGGGCCTAATATGCAGCATATATAAAGAAATCCTACATCTTGAAAATAAAAGACAGACAGCCCACTTAAAAAATGGGCAAGAGATTTGTATAGACACTTTTCCAAAAAGGATATACAAATGGCTAAAAAGCACATGAAAACATGTTCAACATCACTAGCTATTAGGGAAATGCAAGCCAAAACTACAATGAGATATTATCTTACAATAGACTGGTGGCTATAAAAAAAACTAAGAACTACTCGTTTTGGAGAGGTTGTGGAGGAATGGGAACTCTCATTCACTGCTGGTGGGAATGTAGACTGGTGCAGCCATTGTGGAGGATGGTTTTGTGGTTCTTCAGGAAGCTAACTATAGAACTGCCATATGATCCAGTAATCCCACTTCTGGGTATAAACCCATAAGAGCTAAAGAAGGGATATGAACAGATACATGCACACCAATGTTCAGAGCAGCATTATTCCCTATTGCCAAAAGTTTGAAGCAACCCAAATGTCCATCAACAGATGAATGGATAAAAAAATTGTTGTATATACTCACAATGAAATATTACTCAGCTGTAAGAAGGAATGAAGTATTGACACACAGGACAACATGGATGAATCTTGAAGACCTTATGTTGAGTGAAATAAACCTGTCACTGAAGGACAAATATTGCATGACATCACTGACATGACTTAAGCAATTTGAGCAGCTCACAGAGCTAGAGTCTGGAAGATAGGTTATCAGGAGAGAGAAAGGGAGTAGAGGGTGGGGAGCCAATGCCCATATGGGCAAAATCTATGATAAGGTGCAAGGGTGTGGTTGGGCAGTGGATGCAGGTGACAGTGGTGCAGTGATGTGATTTGCTTTGACAGTACTGGAATGTAAAGGGGAATAGGGTGGGGGTGTTGGCTTGGACTATCCTTGGAACTGGAGGGGAGGGCTGGAGGAAAGAACAAGTGAACTCTGGGAATTTGTAGGCCTGTGGTTAAAACTACAATGGTGGGACTGTTCTTTTGGTAAATATAGCAGGGGAGGGTTACAGGTGCAGGGCATTGGGGTGGGGGATAAATGGGAAAGTGTACACCTGGGGCATGCTTCTATGGACTATGAAAGTGTTCATCTTGTCATAGGGTGTTGTGTCAGTGGGTGGAGACCCACAAAATAAAAAAAGAAAGCATTAAACTCCCATCTTTGGAAGTCCTGCTAGGTTCTCAAATAGAAGGACAAGAGTCTCTTGAGAACATAGACAGTGACTAATAAAAGAAGATGGACCAATATGTCAAGCCCTCAATATAAATGCATGTAACTATGAAACTTATTCTTCAAAAATTGCAACCTAGTGGTTACCATGGGTTCCTCTGAGGGGAGGGGGAGTGAAGAATGGATGGAACGTGGAGCTAATTTTTAGAGCATTGGAATTGTTCTGCATGATCTTGCAATGACAGATACAGGCCATTATATATTTTGTCAAAACCTATAAAATTGTGTGGTGCAAAGTGTAACCTATAATGTAAACTGTAGACCATAGTTAGTAGCAATACTTCAATACATGTTCATCATTTTTAATAAATGTACCACACTTTTGAAAGATGTTAATGGAGAAAAGTGTGGAAGGGGATGGGAATGAGGTATATGGGAATCCCCTATATATTTTTTATTATTTTATTTTATTTTATTTTAATTAAAAAAAAATTTCCCTTTATTTTGATGTACCATTTATATAATCTAAAGCTTCTTTTAAAATAATAGTAAATAAAAAGTAAAAAAAAAAAAAAATTAATGTGGGCCATGAGAGGAGATAGACCAAATAAAATGAAGCTGATATTATTTTGCTCAAATAAGAGATGGAGAGCTTGTAGGGTCATGGCTACCCTAAAGAAATAGAAAGAACACTCTCAGCTCAAGCTGGGTGCAATTGGATTGGGAAGAGGCCCACTAGAGAGGACTTTCAAAGACCTCATCCTCTGGTGCTGGCCTCTCTGCACTCCCCCTCAACTCCCTTCTCTCAACTTCCACATGGTGGTTCTACATTTGCCTTTTCAAAGACATGATGTCATAGAGCTAATTAAAGCCTGGACCCTGGGTCCCTTCTGCTCACCTGTGCCTGGGGTAGAACGACCACAGGGTCATGGACAGTTATGCTGTCAGGCCCAGATATTAGCCTACCCTCACATGTTGTATTTTTTATTTCTTTGTTTTTTAAACAATTGTATGCATTCCTTTCTACTGGACAAATCTGTCTCCAAGTGGTTCAGAGGCAAATAAGAATGCCTGCACCTTAGCATGGAGTCATACTGATATTAGGAGAGCAGAACTGTAAATATGATGAAAATATGTAGATATATAGAACTACACTGGACCTGAGATCCTGGTATCCAAGGGGATCCCCAATATTACTTCCCTCTCTCTAAATAATATCTCTATGAAGTCCCCCAAACAAGCTTTTATCTTAAACCATTGATACATTTTTAGTCATTTGAAAGTTAAACGCTTATCAGATAAGCTACTTTGTTTCCTTTTTAAAGGGGGGAAATATCCTTTCTGCTGTAGCTCTCTGGCAAAAGTTTAAGTCACTGGCACCCTCTGAGAATGGGTTTGTGTGCACCCCAGTCTTTTATGCACCCCAGTCTTATGTCACTTGCATGTCAGTCTGCCTTTGAACATGGTGAGTTTCTGCTGAGGCCGCTCAGATATTAGAAGTTCGTGGGACTCTCTTTATTTGCATATCCCAGAAATCCAACTTGAACCAGCTAAGTGAAAAAGGGTAATTCATTAGAAGGACAATAAAAAGAGCAAACCCCAGGGAAAGGTATGCAGCTGACTTTAAGAGCACCTCTGTCAGGACACTGTTTTTCTCCAGGTCTTGGCTAGTGTCTTGCTGAGAACTTTTTCTCCAGTCTTAGGGTAGAAATCATGGCCTCAGGCAGCAAGAAAGTTTACTACTTATGGCTACAGATCCTGGAGAAAGATGGAATCTCTATCTGTGACTCATTTAAAAATACCCATGGGTTGAAACTGATAAGCCCAGATCTAGGAATTAGGTGTTGTTAATTGATCGATTTCTTGGGGGTGAGGGAGAGTGTAAAAGAGTTTCCACTTTCTAATACTGGTGATAACAATGGTGGTCCCAACCTAACACAGAGTCTAGGGTTGAAGAGCATGAGTTGGCAGAGCTGGGGGGCAGTTGGGGGCAGCAGGGCAGGGATAATATGTTCCATTTTGATATTTTGAGTTTGAGTTCTATATGATAATAAGAGTTAGGAATGTTTTTAGGCTATCAGGTGTACAAATAAAGAGTTTTGGGAACAGATGTGAGCTGGAGATGAAGACCTGGGAGCCTCAAATATATATGTGAATGAAAACTATGGGAAAGGATGGATCCACCAGCAGAAGCATATGGACCCAAAGGAGAAGACAATGTGACACAACCCTGGGCAATGACAACAGCTCAGTGGTGGACTAACAAAGGTGACCACCACTCATTAAACCTGAGAAGATGGAGCTAAAGCAGTAGCAGGAAGCCAACAGAGGAAGGGATGTTAAATGATGATGTGGCCACCTTTCACATTTTCCAAAGAGGTTAAATGATGTGAAGCTTAAAGCATGTCTATCCAATTTGGCAATTTGGCTCACTGAATAAGCAGTTGTTGAACATTTATTTTGTACCAGGCACCATTCTAGGTGCTGGGGAGAGGGTAAGGAAGGTAGAGACTTGTTTGGGAATTTGAAACATTGATTTATTATAGCAGTGGCATATATGTTATTATTTGGGTTAATTTAGCTCAAAATTATTTGCACCAAAAATTTTGGCAGATTCCATTAAGTGGATCATACAGGGACAGTCCTAGCACCTGGCTTTTAAAAGCTTGGGATTAGATGCTGTTACTAATGTTGTTTTGTTTTGTTTTGGGGTGTAGGTTGTGTTGGCAAGGTGTTTGAGTGGAAGAGAGAGAAAGAAGAGGATGAATATTTTAAGCTGCCTTTTGCAATCACTGAACTAAAACAGGATGTCCTTTCCTCCAGTTCCCAGCTGCTTGGGGCTGGGGGCATTTCTGCTGGCAACCAAGGTCTCAGAGTAGCAGAAGGTGTCACTTTTCTGGCTGATCCAGAACTTGTAACCATGTTAATATATGGTCATTTTAAATCTTGTTGTCTGTGACTCCCTGCTCATTTCTGCCCTCCCATGATTTAATGTATTGAGAGAATAGAGAGAAGACAAGCCTCACCCAGCTGTAAATAACCTGAGATCTCAGGAGGAACAATGGGAACAAAGTAAAAAACAAAAAACCAACCAACAAACAAAAGTTGTAGAAAGGAAGCATGCTGCAAAACATTCCATTTTTTTTCAGCCCATCACCAGGTTTCTGTTTCTTATTCTGTTTTCATTTGAGTTGGTGGTACATGGGCCAGGTCTTATTTTTGTCTGGTTGATGTGAAACCAACACTATTAGGAAGAGATTAGAAATCATTGGCAATGAATTGGGCAGCAGCTACAGAATACTACTGCCAGTTCTCCAGGAAAGACAGGCATTGCATCTTCTGGTAGGGAACCCCAGTTTTGGGCAGGTTCCCTAAACAGGGGCTTCTCTTTACAGAACTGTTCTGCAGTCCTGAGAACTGTTTGAAGGGAATGAATAACAGTAGCAAGAAAGTATGAACTCCCCCCCCTACTGTGAAGAGTTAGAATTCTGCTTCTGAGCCTTCCTGTGTGATATGCCAATCAGAATGGAACATGAATATGTCACTGTCTGGATCCATATGTCAATGGATGGAACACTCTGGAAAGGGGTTCAATATTTTTGTCAAGTTTGTGAAGCCCATTATTTAACTAAAAAATAATAAGTGCCCATTTAAAATGTGTACCAGTGCATTCTTTTAGTCCTTTCCTAAAACCTCCAAATCTCAAACTCTTAATAAAACTAGAGAACTATAAAAGCATATTCAGTTTTTACCGTAATGCAGCCCTGGAAATCTTCTTGAGAAGCAAATTGCCATAAAGTTGCTCATATTTTCCTTTAGGGACAGTGCCATAATTGGAGATGAGATACTGACTAAGGATTTGGAGTAAAATAAATAATAAATATGGCCACCAATCTACCATAAATACAAAACTGTAACTGCTCTAAACCTTGGCTAACACTTAATGTTTTAAAATTCTGTTCTAAGTCGCAGAGGCCTATAATTTTATAACTTTTAAGGGCTTTAGGGATTATCTTGTCCAACCCACAATTTGGAGATAAGAAAATTTAAATCAGAGAAGATTAAGTGATTTGCTTAATTTAGTTAGGAACACAGCCAGAACTGTCTCTCCATCTTTCCCCTTCTCCTAAGTTCTTTACTGTGCAATACCCTGCAAATTAAAGATGTAAATACTGATAGGAAAAGGATGAAAATGCATATCAGAGATGAAAAAATTACTTGAACATCAGTGTAGCCAAACAGTATTTTTATTATAATTATATATTAATTGACATCTATTTAATAGCTTTAGTATCCTTTTAGGAATTTAGTAGAACATTTTAGGGGATGAAATGATAGTTTTTCCTCGCTCTTAATAAATTTTCCTCAGGAACTATAGATTTCCAAACCATTTCTTTGTAGAAGGATTGGCTAACTTTTCTGTAAAAGACCAGATAGTAAATATTTTAGGCTTTGTGGAGCAGGCGAGCCTCTATCAAAATATTCAATTTGCAGTTGTAACACAAAAGGAACCAAACAATATGCAAATGGTGGGTGAGCCTATGTTTCAATAACACTTTATTTATGGATAAGGAAATTTGAATTTCATATAACTTTCATGAATTTCACATTTCACAAAACATTATTCTTTTTGTGATTTTTTCCCCAACCATTAAAAAATATAAAAACCAATATCAGATTGCAGGCCATACAAAAATAGGTGTAGGACTGAATTTGGCCTGAGTTTGCTGACTTCTAGCTTAGTGAGGAAAAAAAAGGTGAAGTACCAGGTCTTACAGGTTAGTTTCAAGATTTGCTCATGTGAAAGTGATGAAAGCCATACTCTGGAAAACCCTCCCCTGATACTCTGGAGAATGGTAGAGACTGGAGGACCCTACAAATGCTGAATTGAAAAAGGAGAAAAATATCAGAGGATGGCTGATTGGGGACAGGATCCTGCCTGAGGGGGCTGTTCTGGGACCCCACAGAGTGAGAGGCTTTGGGACACTGAACTGGAAGGAGCTGGACAGGGAGGTGGATTGCTCAAGATAAAACTGTGAGGTTTTCCTGAGCTGGAAATTGCAGATGTGGACAGCTAAGCCCCACCCTCAGGGCAAATGGCTGGGGTGAGCCTTGACTCCTGCTGGCAACCCGGTGAGAGGGAGCATTCTCCAAGAGTGGGAGGGTTCTGGCAGAAGGTGGAGAGGGGTTTCCTTTCTGTGGGTTAAGTTGCCTGGATCCCCTTAGAGCTTTGGGGAGTACACCAGCTGGCTTGAAGTGGTGCTGGTCTAAGGGGAGAGACAAATCTGCTGAGGAAGCCTGATTTACCTAGCCACCCTGGGATATGGAGGTTTGGCTTGGGAGAGGGCAGACTCAGCCTATTTTATAGTGTTGCATTGAGGACTATAAGAGTTTCAGCTCCCCTGGGGGGGTCAGGCAGTGAGAAGTTTTTGATAAGTTTCCACAAGTCTGTTGGGGTCCCCTGGGAGGAAGGGGTGGTCAAGAAGAAGCTTGTAAATCAATTCAGTATGGTGAACTTGTTTGTCTAGACCTCCTTAGAGCTTTGGGGAGCACAGCAGCTGGCTTGAAGTGGCACCAAGCTGAAGGGAGAGGCAAATCTGCTGAGGAAGTCTGATTTACCTAGCCACCCTGGGATACAGAGGCTTGGCTTGAAAGAGGGTGGGCTCAGCCAATTTAATAGTTCTGCACTGAGCACTATCAGAATTTCAACTCCCCTAAAGGAGTCAGGCAGTGTGTAGTGCTTAATAAGTTTCCACAAGCTTATTTAGGGTCCTCTGCGAGGAGGTGGTAGTCTAGAAGACGGTTATAAACCATTTCACTGACATGAACTCAGTCATCAGGGTCCCATTTGAATTTAAAAAGCGAACTCAACCTGGCCAGGAGAGGGGAGGGGGAATCTGCTCATACAGCTGGCTGAATCCTGCTGCCACAGGAGAGTAAAACCTTTGCAGGGGAAAGTGCCTAAATAGCTTTCTGAAGAGCTAACTGCCCAATTAGTAAGTTAGCTCAGTGGAGGAATTTCTGTCTTGATTATATAAGGTGCCTAGTTCAATTCCCAGCTCCTCTAAGAGTAGTGATTCACTGGGATATCTAATATCCAGCTGATAATATAAGACAGGGAAAGCATAGACATTATTGTTGTACTAACTTCTTTTGGGTCCCTTATTTCTCCAAAAAAAAAAAAAAAAGTTACTTAAAAAAATTTTAACATAGTTTACTCACTAAAATCTGCCTCAAAACCTGCAGAGAGAAGCCTACAGGGTAGTTGATTCATGAACCCAGGCAGACTGAGAGGCTCCACAAGGGCTCAAGAAGGGACACTGTTCTAACTTAGCATTGTTTGCTTGCTTTGTGTTTGTTTGGTTTTTCTTTGTTTGTTTTTTTCTTCCTTTTCTTTCATCTTTCCTCACCTACTTTTTAAAAATTATGTGCTGCTAGCTTGTTTCTTCTTTGCTGTTCTTCTTCTTCCTTGATTTCCCATCTTTTGTGTATATTGATTGTGTCTACTGACGCTATCTATTTTCCTTCCTTCATCTTTCTATCTTCTGTTTTCTGTTGTGGTTCTAATGCTCCACTTTTTTTCATTAGTCCTCAAATTCACAAGTTTCAATTTCTATCTTGTCTATTCTGTTTTCTTTTTTATTATTATTAACTTTTTCCTTTCATCCCTTTCTTTATTCTTTCTCTCTCTCCTCAACATTCTGGCCTTTTAAATCATTCTATATATTTTTCTGTATTTGCTTTCCCATTCCATTGTAGGTACTCCACTTTTTTTCCCCAATTGCTCTACACTGCCTACATGAGTTAAATATTCATTTTACTAAGACTTATATGGCCCCTCTTCTAACTTTTACTATTATTACTCTTATCCTTTTTCCTTTCTTACCTCTTTTGATGCCTCTGGCCCTAATCTTTTTCCTTCAAGGGAACATAGAAAACAGCAAGGCATTAGAACAAGAGGAACAAAGTGTCAAAGAGAAAACTTAACTACACACAGAACCACCAGCTATATACAAATCTAGAGCTGAGAGAGAAGCTAATCAGCTGAATAAACCCATCAAGAAAAAATAATGTCCAGAGGGCAACAAAAAATTACATGCCATACTGAGAAACAGGAAGACATAGACTCAGTCCAATGAAAAAACTAAAAACCAGGAAGAGATGCAGAACATCGAACAACTAATCAAAGCTGTCCAAACAAATATAATGGACCAACTTAATGAAGTGAAGGAAGAGATTAAGAATATTAAGAAGACACTGGGAGAACATATGAAGAAATTGTAAACATACATAAAAAAATAATGGATATGATGGTGATGAATGGCACAATCCAATAAATCAAAAAGACTCTGCATTCACATAACAGCAGATTTGAACAGGCAGAAGAAAGAATTAGTGATGTGGAAGACAATACATCTGAAATCAAACAGAGAGTAGAAGAGAAGATAAAAAGATAGAAAAAATCCAGCAGGTAATTAGCTGACAACACAAAATGCACAAACATGTGCATTATTAGCATCACAGAAGGAGAAGAGAAGGGGAAGGGAACAGAAGGAGTGTTGAAGGAAATAATGGCTGAAAACTTCCCAACCCTATTGAGGGAGATGGATGTACATGTCCAGGAAGAACAGCACTTCCCAAACAGTATAAATACCAACAGGCCTACTCCAAGACATATACTTGTCAAATTGTCCAAGGCTCAAGAAAAAGAGAAAATACTCAAGGCAGCAAGAGAAAAGAGAACCATCAAATACAAGAGAAGCTCAATAGTATTAAGTGCTGATTTCTCATCTGAAACCATGAAGACAGTGGTATGACATAGTCAAGGTACTAAAAGAAAAAAAACTTCCAGCAATGAATTCTCTATCCAGCAAAGCTGGCATTCAAAAATGACAGAGAGTTCAAAATATTCACAGATAAACAGAAATTAAGAGAGGATGCCAATAAGAAACATTTACTTCAAGAAAT
>JAQZBX010048499.1:0-20176 GCA_029593785.1 Cabassous unicinctus
TAATAATTTTATTAGCAAGTCAAAGGACACAAGTGACTGGAGATGGAAGCAAAGCATGACATCTGCAACCATTGGTAGAGCATTTTTTTTTTCACCACGTTAATATGCACCATGCTCCAGATTTTAAAAACAAGTTTTGTAAATCATACATAAGTGGAAATACCTTACATAAAAGACATTATTTTGGTGAGGAAATCTCTCCATTTTATACTACAGTAATTGTATAGATGGCCTTGACAAGTTTCAGCAAGCCATATCCATGTATATGTTAATTTTACAATTGTTCATCATAAGCTACCTGAGGAAGCCAGGTATATCTTCATGAAAACATTTAATAGATATGACATTCAATTTTCTGTTCCTTAGAAACTGCTAACAGGAGATCTTATTAGAATAAGCAGAAAAACATATCTTGATTTGATAATTTCTCCTGAGTGTGGTCCCAGAGTAGGAAAAGATTAGCCACAACCTGGGTGCTAACTCTATTCCCTCTAGATACTCATAGGAGTGGGCAAATGTAGAATAGTACATGTTATAGGTGAATTTACAGCATGGATGTCTGGTTGAAAGGAAGGTTACACAAGTAGATAACACTAGTGACATTAGATGTTAGAGTAGTATTGGTGGAATTTTTTTTTTTGTCTTTTTGTATGAGCTGTTATTTGCCATGATGTTATGGCTGCAAGTTATTGCAGTTTCTACAAGGGAAGATTTTGCAAATAACCAAATAAAATAAATGAAATATTGCTTTTAAGTTCTGAGTTTTTAAATTCCATTTTAGCAACTAAATGAATTAAATCCAACATGAAATGGAGGAATATGAAAATGAAAGAGTTTTGGAGTTTAAACATGGATATGGCTTGCTGAAACTTGTCAAGGCCATAATAGGTGTTGTGACATCAAATAAGTAAACTGAAAAACAGTTTAATTTCCTCTACCAGAAGTATGTGGAGAGAACAAAGTAAAAGAAGAAAATTACCCAAAGAAAGATGAACACAGGCAGAAACTCTCCAAGGAGAAATATTCACTGCTTACTTGTAGCCTAAGCTCAAGGCCATTAGCCACCAAAACACTCCACCCTGGAAATGTACTGCAGATGGTACACAAGGCTTCTGCAGAAATTCCTAAGACATTTTGTGATTTTCCAATCTTTCTCTTCTGGTTTGCTCAACTGGCTAATATCGAGAACTATAAGCTTTTATATTATAAATAAACAGTATGAATAAGATAATATTAAGAAGGGGTTTGATATAAGTGAAAAGATTTTATTCTGTATTTTCTAAACATGAATCAGATAAGGAGTGATGGAAGCCATCTTACTATACTGAAATAATTATTTAAATGGGTATATACTGACATCTTCCTGTAATGTTCTCATATAATTCTGAAACAACAAATATAAAAATGAATACATATTGATGTCAGCTTTGGAACAATCAACCAGATCAACAAGCATCAACAAGCGGAACCTACTGAAAACTTTCTTGGTATCTTGGTAAAAACAATAAGCTTATACTTGTTTAAGAGGAAAATATATGAGTAAAATGAAAGATCAAAAAAAACAAGATAGCACAAGAGCTCCAGAAGAAGACATCTAAGAAAACTTCTGAAGAATGAAAATAAAGCAAATAAAAAAATTAATATTCCCAGGAGAAAGACAAGAATGTTTCCTTTGATTTGTTTTTGCCTCTTTTTTATGATTAGAAAAATGTCACTAAATGAATAACTGAATGGATAACTAGGCAGATTCTAAATTAGGTGCAATACCTACTATGATTTCACCATTTATAATAAAGTCCAATTAACACATTAGACATTAATGAATAAGGGATAAAAGTAATGAGAAAGTGAATTTCAACACTGTGAATTTCTTATACTATTTTGTCAGTGTGATGTCCTTCATGGAAACAGGAAAATACACCCCCACACACACACACACACACAAATGTGAAAAGATTTTTAGGAGCTAGAAATGTGTACTGTGGATTCTGAAAAGACAAAGAATGGTGGAAGCTACCATTACTGAAAAAACAAGGAGTTGGGCCTCTTGTTGGTGGAAGCTGCATTCTCATCAGTTCTTTTTTTTTTTCTTTCATTTTTAAAGAAGGTTCAGATTTTAAAAATTTATATTCAAAACATATGGGGCCACCCTACACCCTGCCCCTTCCCCTCTCATAATTTCCCCCATTAACAGCATCTATTAGTGTGGTACATTTGTTACAATTGATGAACACTTATTAAAGTATTGTTATTAACCGTGGTCTATAGTTTACATTACAGTTTACACTTTGCACAGCCCAATTTTATAGGTTTTGAAAAAATGTATAATGTACTGTATTCCACCAATTCTTCCCTCACCCTCCCCTCTGATCATCTGGTGACCATTAATTTTATATCAATATTACAGGTACTTCTGTTACTAGAATAATAATAAGTACACTTTGGTCCACTGTTGCATTCCCCAACCCCCTTCAATCTTGAGGATTTCGGGATGGTGATACTCTCTTTGCTTACTATTGAGAAGGGGATTAGATCCCATGGGGCAGCTGAATGGAAATTCCTTGCTTACTGTTGTAGATACTGTTTTTGGCATGGACATTGTTATCATACCCATTTTCTTAGTTGTCCTGGGTGTGTCTGATGAACTGGAGGGTAGGTCTTGGCTGCAACTCTGTTGAGATTCAGGACTCAACCAGTATATGAACAACCAGAAGATTTAAGTCTCTGGGACATATGTTTAATGGGTATAGTGTTAATTTTAGGTTCAAATAAAAAGAGCAGAAGAATCATGTGTAGGTAAATTATAAGTGAGTCTAACTGTTACACTGTGGAGATAGATTATAAAATATTCCAAGGTAAGACCCACCGATGTGTTGCCATTTTCCTGGGTGTTCTGACCTGCTTATAGTGTGCAGCTGTCTTTAGAGCCCTCAGGATCACCCCTGCTTGAGGCACTGTTTACTGTAGCAGTCAGTGAGAACCTCCTGAGATAGGCATAAGTGCAACCTCTGGAATGATATCTCAACTCACTTTAAAATCTTGTAGCCAGAAAAACTCATTTGTATTTAATATTTCCCCCTTTTTTTCAGGGTCTTTTTCCAAATGCATCACTGGTTGGCATTTGGTAATAATCCTTCGGTACCAGGGATGCCTGTCTCCAGGAATCATATCTGAAGCCAGGGGGATGGCAGTGAGTTTATATGCTGATTTTGGCTTTAGAGAGAGGCCACATCTGAGCAACCAGCAGTTTCCAGAAAGTAGTGCTTAGGCAGTATATATTACTAGACTAAGTTTCAGTTTTACAAGTTAATGATTGTAAGTAAAAACGCTGATATCAAAGCCTTGACTTATTGGTCTGTCCTCTTTCACTAGGCATTGCCTATGTACTCTAGAGATTCTTGCCCCTTTACTAGAGACTGTATCAGGACTCCCCAGGATGGGAATTTAATATATTGCTGTTTATTGTGTGGATCTCCACCCACTGAGATAACATCCCATGACCACATGTACACAGTCATATTCCATAGAGGCAGGCCCCACACATCTCCCACCATTAACACAGTGCACCGGTGATCTCCTGCCTTCATTTTAACTTTGCTGTAATTCAAAACCTCCCCAGAAACAAAGCCAAATAATTTCTTCAATTGTGGCTTTCATCACCATAAGATATGTTATATTTTATGTATGTTTAAAATTTCTTCTGTATATTCTCCAGTGGCATTTTTCCTTTATTTTCAAAGAAGATTTAGGTTACAAAAATATCACATCAAAATAAAGGGAATTCCCATATACTCCAAACCCTCCCTCTATATTTTCCTCTATTAATAACATCTTACATGAGTATGGTACATTTGAAACCATTGATGAACCAATTTTGAAACATTTGCTAATAACCATGGTTTGTAGTTTACATTATGGTTTACACTTAGCACCATACAATTTTATAGATTTTGATGGAATGTATAATGGCCTGTATCATTGCAAAATCATTTAGAACAATTCCAGTACCCTAAAAATGCCCTATATTCCACCTATTCTTCCCTCCTCCTCCCCTTAGAAACCATGGTAAACACAAACTTTCACTTGTTTCAAGAATAATATTCATAGTTACATTACTTGAAAAACAATGAATGTGGTCACTTGTTGAGTGACGTGCATTCTCATGAGGAATTCTTAGGGAACTAAAATAAATATGTAGGAATATATCAAACTACATTTAAAGAAGTAATGAGATTGTTGTACTTGATACATTTTAAATCTTGATAGACTACTACTGCAATCAAATGAGCATGGTTTTGTGAGAGAAATGGAGAAGTAGAAAAGTGGAAGGGAGTATAGAAGCTTAAGACAGACCCAAATGAAAACATAGATAAATTGATGATAGATAGATAGATAGATAGATAGATAGATAGATAGATAGATAGATAGATACAGGTAGATAGGCAGAGACACAGACAGAGAGAGAGAGAGAGGTTGGATATTGAATCAAGATGCCCCTCTACAACATCATCTGTTCTTAACCCTTGATTTTGTGGGTGTGAACTCATTTGAAATGGGATAGTTGTAGTTATTATTATATATTATAAATTGAATCAGGGTGAGCCTTAATCTTATGTAACTGAAGGCTTTATGAGCAGAGGAAATTCAGAAACAATCAGTCAGCAGAAGACAAAGGAGGAAAAAGAAGATCACCATATGACAAATAAAGAGATTATGGATTTCAGTAGTCACCACTAGAAAACTACAGATTTTGGAAATAGTCTATTACTTCCAATAAATTGATTTTGAACCTCTAACCTCCAAAACTGTGAATCAATAAATTCCTGTTTTTAAGAAAACCAGTTTCTGGTATTTGTTATAGCAAAGGATATATATTTATAAAAACTCTATATATACAATATATGCATATATACATGCACACACACACAGTACAAACCACTTAACATGTCAAATATATATTTAATGAAATGTATATTTCAATATATATTATTTCATAAACAAACAGACTTTTGAGATAGAAGAAAATGTTAATTACCTTACTGTCATATGAATAAACAGATAAAGGATAATTTAAAAAATATATGTAAAGAAAACCTGCAGGTATTGTGAAAACAGTTTGGAATGTAAAATGTTTGTGTGTTGAGAGGTTTTATTAAGATTTCAAACTCCAGAAAAATAAGAAAGATTTGACTAAATAATTAATGTTCCAAAGCACTAAGTACAATAAAAATCCCAAAGAGAGTAATGATGCCGTACAAAATTACAGAACAGGAAATTCTACGGATCAATCCCACCAAAAACAATCAATGATTTGAAAAATTATTGGGATTATTAATTTGCAATTCTGAAATGAGAATGGCAATGAGAACAACCACAGCAGACCTAGGCAAAGGCTTTTGAGCTTTCATAAGTGAGGGCAAGTCTGATCTTCCATCTGTCCATCCTACAGGTCCACAGTGGTATGTACAGCAGTCTACATACTGAGATTTACTGGATTGTGCCAGAGCAGACAGAGGAAATTTTCTCTTTCATAAAGTTGGATTGGATTGCATGTCTAGCTTCATCTGGAACAGGGGTTCTTAACCTTTTTTGTTTCACAGACCCCTTTTCCAGTCAGGTGAGAACCAGGGACAGCTTGCTAAATCCAGACTATACTGTATATTATTTAATAAATAAATCACACCAGCACAACGTCTACACAAGAATAATGTTGTTGTTTTTTTTAATTTCAGTTCAAGTTTATGGACTCCATGTTAAGATCCCCTGATCTGGAAGATCTCTGAGGGACAAGAACAGAGCGGAAACAGCCATTCACTAGTGCTTCTATTAGAAAAGTTAGAGGTGTACACCTGATTTCATTAACAGATCAATTTTATTGATACATATTAATAAAGAATAAATCCATCCAAAGTGTACAACCAGTAGTATTCAGTAAAATCACATAGTTGTGAACTTATCACTTCAATCAGTTTTAGAGCATTTTCATTATTCCAAAAAAAAAAAAAAAGCCAAAAATACAATTGATCACCTCTCAATCTATGCTTACCGTGCCATACGTGGCTGCTATTCTGTTTCCATCTCTGTAGTTTATTTGTATTTGTAATTTGTAAAAATCTATCTTATATATGTAATAAGACCTATATTTCTATTTTACCTGAGATTTCACTATGTTATACAATTTCATGATTTATTAGCTTTCCTTCTAGTAAAATACATGAGCTTATTCTTTCTCTTTGAACAACTGCCAGACCCATGTAATAGCTCTACTAGTTACAAATACTATGATGTGCTTTCATCATTTCTATTCATTTCCAAAAGATTTACAATTTACCTTTTTTTAAACCAATTCTGCAGATTAACGCTCAGTATTCCATTCTTTACCCTCATTCTATTCTTATTTCTATTTTCTATATTCTAGTTATTTCTTCCAAGAGTTTACAAAATTATTCATTTCATAATAGTGGAATATTACATTATTTGTCCTTTTGTATCTGGTTACTTCACTCAAATCAATGTCCTCCAGATTCATCCATGTTGTCACATGCTTCACAACTTCATTCCATCTTACTGTAGCATAATATTCCTTTGTGTGTGTACACCACAAATTGTTCGCCCATTTATAGGTTGATGGACACCTGGGTTGTTTCCAACTTTTGGAAATCATGAATACACTTTTCGAACATTGGTGTTCATATGTTTGTTCATGTCACTGATCTCACTTCTTCTCAGTATGTACCTAGTAATGGTATTGCCAGGTCCCACGGCAAGTCTATATTCAACTTCCTTAGGAACTGCCAAACAGTCCTCCACAGTGACTGTAACATTTTACATTCCCACTAAAAGCGAAAAAGTGTTCCTAACCCTCTGCATGTTCTCCAACATTTACAGTTTCTGTCTTTTCAATTGTGGCTGATTAATAAGTGTAAAATGATATTTCTTTGTAATTTTGATTTGCATTTCCCTAATCACCAGTAATGTTGAGCATTTTTTTCATGTGTTTCCTCATCATTTGTATTTCTTCTGTGGGCAATGGTCTTTTCAAGTCTTATGCCCATTTTTCAATTGGGTAGTTGATATTTTTATTGATGAGTAGTATGAACTCTTTATATATCATGGATATTAAAACCTCATTGGATATTGATTACCAAATATTTTCTATCATTGAATCAGTTGCTTTTACAACACTTTTTGACAAAGTCATTTGAAGTGTAAAATTGTTTAATTTTTAGTAGGTTCCATTTATCAATTGTTTTCTTTTGTTGCTCAGGATTTACATGTAAGGTTTAAGAAACTATGACCTACCAAAAGATCTTGAAGATATTTTCCAATGTTTTCTTCTAGGAGTTTTATGTTGACCACTTTTATATTTAAGTCCTTGATCCATTTTTAGTTAATTTTTGTATAAGGTGTGAGATACAGTTATATTTTCTTTCTTTTAGATATGGCTATCCAGTTCTCCCAGCACCAATAGACTGCTCTGGTCCAGCTGGTAGGGCTTGACCACCTTGTCAAAAATCATTTGACGGTAGATGTGAAGGTCAATTTCTGAGTTCTCAATTTGATCCCATTTGTCAATCTGTCTGTCTTTATGCCAGCACCATGCTGTTTTTGACACTGCAGCTAAATAACATGCTTTGAAGTCAGGAAGTGAGAGTCCTCCAACTTCATTCTTCATTTTTAAGACATTTTTGGCCATTCAGAGTGCCTTACCTTCCAAATAAATTGAATAATCGGCTTTACCATTTCTGCAGACAGGCTGCTGGAGATTTTTTTGGGATCACAACTAATATGTAAATCAGTTTGGGTAGAGTTAACATCTTATTGATATTTAGTCTTCCAATCCATGAACACAGAATGTCCTTCCATTTACTTAAAACCTCTGTTTCTCTTTGCAATATTTTGTAGTTTTTTTAATACAGGTCCTTTATGTCCTTGGTTAAGTTGATTTCTAATTATTTGCTTCTTTTAGTCACTATTATAAATGGAATTGTTTTTCTGATTTCCTCCTCAGATTGCACATGAGAAATATATATAAATTCTGTAGACTTTTTGGATATTAACCTTGTATCCAGCCACTATGTTGAACTTGTCTATTAGTTCTAGTATATTTGCTGTGAATTTTTCTGGATTTTCTAGATATAGGATGATGTCATCAGTGAAAAGTGAAAGTTTTCCTTATTCTCTCCTATTTGGGTGCCTTTTATTTTGTTGTCTAACCTAATTGCTCCAGCTAGAACTTCTAGCACAAAATGAATATCTGTGGTGACAGTGGGCATCCTTGTCTTTTACCTGGTCTCAGTGAAAAAGCTTTCAGTCTTTCACCTTTGGGTACAATGCTAGCTGTACGTTTTTCATATATGTACTTTACCATATTGAGAAAGATTTCTTCCATTGTTATCTTTTGGCATGATTTTTTTTAATCAAGAAAGGGTGCTCTATTTGTCAAATGTCTTTTCTGTATCAAATGAGAGGATCATGTGCTTTTTCTTCTTCAATTTACTCTTTATTTTCTTGTGATGAACCACTTTTGCATACCTGGGATAAAACTGACTTGATCATGAGATAGAATTCTTTTAATGTGCTTTTGAATTTGGTTTGCAAGTATTTTGTTGTGGAATTTGCATCTATATTCATTAGGGATATTGGTCTGTAATTTTCTTTTTTTGTAATGTCTTTATCTGGTGTTGGCTTCACAGAATGTGTTTGGTAGCATACTTTCCTTTTCAATTTTTGGAAGAGCTTGAGCAAAATTGGTATTAGACCTTCTTTAAATGATTGGTAGAATTAACCTTTGAAGGTTAAAAGTGAAAGGATGGGACCTTCAAAGCCATCTTGCCCCAGGCTTTTCATCTTTGGGAGGTTTTTGATGACTGTTTCAATCTCTTCACCTGCCATTCATTTGCTGAGGTCTTCTATTAATTCTAGGGTCACTGTAGGTGGTACTGGTGTTTCTAGGAATTTGTCAATCTCATCTACATTGTCTAGATTTTGGCAAAACGTTGTTCATTGCATCCTCTTATGTTCTCCTTATTTCTGTGGAGTAAGTGTTAGTGTCCCTCCTCCCAGTTTTTATTATTTATTTGCACCTTTTTTTCTTTTTCTTTGTCAGTCCAGCTAAGGGTTTGCCAATTTTATTGATCTTCTCAAAGTACCAAATTCTGGTTTTGTTGATTGTCTCCTGTTGTTTATTTGTTCTTGATTTTATTTCTTTCTCCTCTTGTCTTTAGTATTTCTTTCCTTTGGTTTGGTTTGGGATTAGTTTGCCATCCTTTTCCTAATTACTCTAGGTGTGCTGTTAAATCTTCAATTTTAATTCTTTCTACTTTTTAAATAAGTATTGAGGGCTATAAATTTCCCTCTCAGCACTGCCTTTTCATTGTCCCTTAAGTTTTGATATGTTGTGTTCTCATTTTCATTTTTCTCAAGATATCTGATGTATTCTCTTGCAATTTCCTCTTTACCAACGAATTATTTGAGTGTGTTTTTGATGTCCATATATTAATGAATTTTCCCTTTTTCCTTCCTTTATTGATTTCCTGTTTCATCCCTTATGATAAGAGAAAATGTTTTGTATAATTTCCATCTTTTTAAATTTATTGAGTCTAGTCTTGTGACCCAACACGTGGTCTACCCTGGAGAAGGGTCCATGAGCACTTGAAAAGAATGGATATCCTGGTGTTTGAGGTACAATTCTCTATAAATATCTGTTTGGTCTAGTTCATTTATCAAGCTCTCTGCTATTATTCAAGCTCTCTGCTTCCTTAATTACCCTCTGTCCATATGTTCTATCCAATACTGAGAGTGGTTTTTTCAATCTCTGACTATTATTTTATAAGACTCTATTTTTCCCTTCAGTTTTGCCAGTGTGTGCCTCATGTATCCTGGAGCACTCAGTTTAGGTGCATAAATATTTAATATAGTTATTTTATTCATGGTGTATTGCTACTTTTATTAATATATAATGATGCTCTTCATTCTTTAATCAATTTTGCAATTAAAATCTATTTTTCCAATAATAGTATCACTTCTCCAAATCTTTTTTGTTTACTATTTGAATGAAATAACTTTTTCCATCCTTTCACTTTTAAAATTTTATGTCTTTTCATCTGAAGTGATTCTCTTTTAGAAAGCATATAGATGGATCATATTTTTTATCTATTCTATCAGTCTATGTCTTTTCTTTGGGGAGTTCATGTCATTAACAATCAATGCTCTTACTGTAAAGGCATTACTTAATTCATCGATTGTGTCCTTTGGCTTTCTCTTGTCATATTTTACTTTTGTTTCTCTTTTTACCTTTTATTTTGCCTTTCTTAAACTTCATTTCTAGGCCCTTCTCAATCTCTCAGCCTTTTTTATATTCCTTTCAGGCTGCCACACTCCTTTTAGTATCTCTGGTAAATCTCATCTTTGGTAATTTTTTCTATCAATTTTTGTTTTTCTGTGAAGACTTTGTGCTCATTGTCATTTTTGAAGGGTAGTTTTGCCCAATAAAGAATTCTTGGCTGGCAGTTTTTCTCTTTCAGTGCCTTCAAAATATCAAAACACTTTCTTATATTTCTGAAATATGGTTTCTGATTAGAGGTCACCACTTAATCTTACTGAATTTCCCTGCTATATGATTCTTCTATATGATTTTCCCTGCTATATGATTCCCTGCTATAAGATTCTGCTATATGATTTTCCCTGCTATATGATTTTAGTCATTATTTCCTCAAGTATTCTTTCTACCGTTTTTCCATTCTCTTCTCTTTCTAAGACAATTATAATGTTTATGTTTGAGCATTTTGCATTGTCATTCAATTACCTAAGACTCTGTTCATGTTTTCCATTCTTTTTTCTTTCTGTTCTCCTGTCATGTCCAATTCAGTTGTTTCCAATTTGAAATAACTAATTCTGTCTTCAAGAAATTAAAATTGCTCTCATGTGCCTCATGTATTTTTAATCTTATCTATCATGTCTATCATTCCCATAAATTCCATGACTCTTGTTTGCAGGGCTTCCAAATTGTTCTTTTTTGTTTTTTGTTACTGGGCCTGGAGATTGAACCCAGGACCTCACATGTGGGAAATTCCTTCTTCATATATATCATAATGTAATGTAATTTTATGTATGAATTTAATGTATTTTATATATCATTACATAAATGTAATGATACATAAAAATTTTATGTCATTGAAATGCATATGAAGAAGATTAAAATATCACATTTAATTTTAAAAATATTTGACTCGCTATTTGGAAGAATAATTTTCTTTAATATTATTTAACTTTGACCTACTGTGTAATTATTAAATGGTATGAGGGACTTCCAGGAAGATGACATCAAAGTAGGTAGGCAGAGCTCAACTCTCTCACAAAAAAACAATGGTAAAAGGGCTGAAATCTACCCAAGGCAGTTGCTTTAAGGATCTGCAGAACAAAATGTTCTATACATCATCCAGGAAGGAGAAGGGCAGAGAGACAAAGAAGCCAAAGAAAAATACTATAGCTGGAAAAGGCACATATATCCCACCCTCAAGGTAAATAACCTTGGTAAAATGCCTAACTCACTGCAGCCAACTGAGTGAGAAGGAATTTTACCTGGGAAGAAGAAGGGTCTGAGAGAGGGTGGAGAGTGGCTTATTTTCAATGAGTTTGCCCACCTAAGACTCCTATGTATCTCAAAAAAGACCCTAGCCAGCATTGAAGTGGCTCCAGGGAGAGGGGAGTGAAGATCTGATCAAGCAGGCTGTCCTACCCAGCTGCCCTGGGAGAGAGAGGAGATAAGTTTTTGAAGGGGCAAAAACAGACACTTTACCAGCCATGCTACAGGAAACAGTTAGAAACCCAACTTGTCTGAGGAAATGGGGAGAGGAAGAGCAGGATGAGCTTTCAGAATAAAACTACTTAACCTATGGAGTTGTTGTAGCACAGTGTAGGAATTCCTGTCATGCATATACAAGGCCCCTGGTTTGATTCCTGGTACCTCCTAAGAGAAAGGATCAAGAGAGTGAGCAACCAGGTAATTAGGCAACCAGTCAGCACCTTAAGACAAGGAATGCATAGACTGAGTTTTTTTTTTTAATCTATTTTTAATTTTTTATCATTTTTATTCTTTATTTTGTTCACAAAAACTGGGTACCTCACCTGCAGAGGGCAGGCTGCAGGGTGAATGCTATATGAACACTGGCAGTCTGAGGTGGTTTCAGTGGTTTAAGAGGGGAAACTGTATTTGCTGGGGGTTTTTTTGGTTGTTGTTCTTTTGTTTTATGTTTGCTTTCTTTTCCCTTTCTTTGTTTCTTTTTTTGCTTTTACTTATTTTTTCTACCTAAAATAGGTAAAATATTTCTTTTCTTTAATATATTTTTCCATGTTCTGTCTTCTGTTGCTTTACTTTCATTCCATGTCTTCTTGTTTGGTCTTTGTTTTTTTTTTAATTATTATTTTTCTCTCTTTTCTGTCTTTTCATTATTAAGGCCTTTTAATTTATTGTATTTCTCTACATTGTTACTTGTTGCATTTTTTTCTTTTCCACTTTTTATTTTCTTTCCTTTGTATTGTTTTAATTTACTCATATTACTTATTTATTTTCCTATCTCTTGTATAGTTCCCCTTCTACTTGTTATTACTCTTATTTTTTTTTCTTTTATCCCAGCTTTCATTTATCTGGTCCTAACATATTTTTCAAGGGAACAAACACAGCGGCAAGGATATAGAATAAGAGGGACTGAGGGTCAAAAAGGAATCATATCACACACAGAAAATACCTTAGAGTAGAAAAAGCTAACCAACCAAATAATCCCATCAAAACAAACAGTTGCCTAGACACCACCAAAAAATTTCAAACAATGCTAAGAAACAGAAAGACATGGCTCAACTAATGAACAACTTAAAAAGTCATGAGGAGAAGCAGACATGGAACAACTAATCAAGGATTCCAAACAAATGTCATGAATCAACTTAGTGAAATGAATGAAGACACACAGGATATTAAGTAGACAATGGAGAACAATATGAAGAAATCATAAACATACATAAAATGTAACAAATATGATGGTGATGAACAGCACAATCCAAGAAATCAAATCTGCTGTTGTTTAATGCAAATAAAATAACAGATTTGAATAGGCAAAGGAAAGAATCAGTGATGTTGAGGACAATAGATCTGAAATCAGAGAGATAGTAGAACAGGTAGATAAAAGAGATTTTTAAAAAAATCCAGCAGGGACTTAAGGACTCAAATGACAACATGAAATGCAGAAACATACACATTTTAGGCATCCCAGAGGAAAAAGAGAAGGGAAAGGGGACAGGACAGTTGGAGGAAATAATGGCTAAATTTCCTAACTTTTTTGAGAGACATGGATGTACATATCTAAGAGTGCAGCACACCTCAAATACCATAAATCTTAAGAGTCCTACACTGAGACATATACTTATCAAATTGCCCAATGCTCATGACAAAGAGTGAATACAGAAAGATGTAAACTAAAAGAACTCCATCACATACAAGGGAAGCATGATGAGATTAAGCACGTATTTCTTATCTGAAACCATGGAGGCAAGGAAGAAGTGGTATGAAATAGTTAAGATGCTAAAAGAAAATACTTTTAGCCAAGAATTCTGCATCCAGTATTTTTGTATCTGAAATTCAAAAATGAGGGAGAATTCAAAATATTCACAGATAAACAGAAATTAAGAGAGTGTGTCAATAAGAAACCTGCCCTTCAAGAAATACTAAAGGGAATTCTGCATGTTGAAAAAATAAAACAGCATAGAGAGAATTGGAGGAGAGTTTGGGAAGGAAGGTTATTGATAACATTAACTAAAAATATAAAAAGGGAAATAAAAAGAACATAATATATATATAAACATAAAGAAAATATGGATAAATGTAAGTAATGCCTAGACAGTAATAACACTGAATGCTAATGGAATAAACTTTCCAATCAAGGGATACATACTGGCAGAATGGATATGGAATGGATATGGAATGGATATGGAATATCATCCATATGGATATGGATATGGATATGGATATGGAATATCATCCATCTATATGAAACTGACCTTAGATCCAGCGATGCAAGAAGTTTGCAAGGGAATGGTTGGAAAATAATTTTATGTAGAAACAATAACCAAAATAGAGTGGGAGTAGCTATACTAATACTAAACAAAGTAGACTTTAAATGCAAAACTCTTCTAAGAAACAAAGAAAATGACTACATATTAATAAAATATATATAAAGAAAAAAGAACGATCACAAACATTTATGCACATAACCTGGGTGCCTCACAATACATGAGAGAAACTTTGGAAAAATCAACTGGAGAAATAAAAACCACTACAACTATAGTGGGGGACTTTAATACACCATTATCACCATTAAACAGAACATCTCAACTAAGGGTCAATAAACAAATGGACACCTTGAATAATACATTAGAAGATCTAGATCTAACAGACATATACAGAACATTACACCCAAAAATATTTTTCTCAAGTGCTCATGGAATATTCTCAAGGATAAACCACATGCTAAGCCACAGAACATGTCTCAACAAATTCAGAAAGACTGAAATTATAAAAAGTAGTTCTGACCTCAATGGAATGAAGCTGGAAATCAGTAAGTGGCAGTGAACCAGATTAGACACAAAGATATGGAATTTAAACAACACACAATTAGACAACCAGTCCATTAAGGAGGAAATTGCAAAAAAATCAGTGACTACATTGAAATGAGTGAAAATGAGGACACAGTGTTTCAAAACCTATGAGATGCAAGAAATGCAATGCCCAGAGGGAAATTTATAGCCATAAATGCCTACATTAAAAAAAAAAAAACTGTAAGAGCTAAAATCAAAGACTTACCTGCACATCTGGAAGAACTAGAAAAAGAACAATAGAGGGGATTGTGGGAACATGGCCATTGGCCATTATTTAGGCAGGTAAGGCTCAGTTCTCCCTAAATCAATGGAGAAAGATGTAAAGGCAGACTTGGGGAACTGTTTTGCAGTACAACAGACCAAGACACTATTTCACAATGCCAAGGACAGTGAGGGACAGAGAGATAAAGAAGCCAAAACAGCAAATAGTGGGTTATTAAACCTCCCAGCTGCCAGGAAAGGCTCCTTTCCCTCACAACTGAGATATTAAGCAAGGTAAAACTCTTGGCAAATTGCATCTAAGAGGAGAGCAAACATCTTCCTCCCTGACAGCTGCTTTGAATATATAGAGAATGGGAAGGTACTCTGAGCCATTGAGGAGGGTACTGGAAATATAAAATAGCCAAAAGGAAACAGTGGGTTGCTCACCCCTGTGACTGGAAGCAGCACATATACCCCATGCTCAGGGCAAATAGCCTAGGTAGAGCTTCTCTTTTCCTATTCTGAAGGGTGTGAGGGCAGATTCCCTGGGAGGATGAGGGTTCTGGGAGGGTGGAAAATGGTTACTTCATGGTGAGTTTGGCCAGCTGAGCCCCCTTTGAATATCAAAAGGGACCCTGACTTTGCAGGGAGTGGGGAGGGTGATCTCTTCATGCAGGCTGTCATGCCCAGCTGCCCAGGTAAAGAGATGAATTTGATTAGAGAGGAAGCAGGGACAGGCACCTAATCAGCAGGACTCAAAAAATGCAAGGAATCTAACATGCCTGATGGAAAGGGGGTAGATAGCATTCTGAAAGGCTAACTAACCTAAGGAGACAGGTTACCTCAGTAGAAGAATTCCTTTCTTACCTATATGAGGTCCCTGGTTTGATTCCCAGTTCTTCTTAGAGAAGTGATCCACTTGGTTATCAGGCTTCCAGCTGAAACTTTACAACAGGGACCATATTGGCAATCTGTTTATATTAACTTTTCTTATATTTCTTAATTTTTAAAGGTTTCTTTATTTTATTTTCCTTATTTTACTCAATAGAACCTGGTTCAACACCTGCAGAGGGCAGGCAGCAGGGTGTTTGATTGATGAACACCAGCAGACAGAAAATTCTCAGATGTGTAAGAAGGAAGGCTGTTTTTCCATATTTATTTTTGTTTTTCATATTTTTTTCTTTCTTTTTCCTTTTTTATAAATGAGTTACTGCTGTATTGTTTCTTGTTTGTTGTGCTTCCACTTCCTTTGATTCCCCATTTGTTTTTGGTTTTTCTTTGTTACAGATTTTTTCCTACCTATGTTATTTCTTTTTTTTCCTCACATTTTACTTTTTTTATTTTTAAGCAAATCAGTTTTATTGATACATATTAATAAAGCATACAATTTATCCAAAGTGTTGAATAATGGTGTTTTTTATAATTACATAGTTGTGCATTCCTCACTTCAATCATTATTAAAGCATTATCATTATTTCAATAATAAAAAACAAAAAACAGACAAACAAACAAAAAAGACAATTCCTTACTTCAATCTCTCCATTTGCCCTGCTGTATATAGCTGCTGTTTCTGGCTATTTTTGCACAATTATTTATTTGTTTATTAAGTAGTATTATCGAGATATATTCACATAACATATGATCTATCCAAAATGTATAATCAATGGCTCTTTTTAGCTATTAAAAAGTCCTTTATTGTAAAACAGTAAAATAAATAGAAAAGTAGATTGAAAGAAATTACAAATTTTAGAAGAGAGTGCAAGGCTAGGTTAGATTTAATATAATCATCTATAAAAAATAGATAGCATAGCAATGTCCGCAGTTTCCAACCATAGAGCGAGAAACTTATGGTTTTACCTTGAGCTCCCTCCAGATCAATGCCCAGAAACCTCCCACTCTGTGGGGTCCTAAAACAGACCACTAAGGCAGGATCTTACCCCGACTCAGAAGTCCATTGAGGGAGAGATGGTGAGCACACTTTTAAACTGATGTCTTCTTGCCACTCCTTCCCACACTTTTCAATTTTCTGTTTTCTGCTGTTGTTCTTTCACTCCACCTCTTTTTGTTTGGTCTTCAGTTTTTCTTGGTTTTACTTTCTCTCTCTCTCTCTCTCTCTCTCTCTCTCTCTCTCTCTCTCTCTCTCTCTCTCCATTTTTCACTGTTTTCTTTCTTTTCTGTTTTTTTCTTTCTCACTTTTCTTTATTCTTTCTCTCTTCCATTCATTCTGGCCTTTGAAATCATTCTATGTATTTTTTTCTCTGTTCTGTTTCTTGTTTCATTGTTTCTATTCCACTTTTTAAATCTTATTATTCTGTATTTCTTCCTCATGTTAATTATTCATTTTCCTTGCATTTTTATGGTTCCTTTTCTACTTTTACTATTAAAATTATTACTATTCTCTTTCTCTACCTTCTAATTCCCTTTCTTAGTTCCTGTTTTTTTTCCCAATGTAACAGAAAAGAGCAAGGAAGTAGAATAAATGGAATGAAAATTCAAAGTGAAACCTTACCACATAACAAAAACAACAATTAAATAAAACCTTAGATTAACGAGAGAACCTAACCAACCAAGTAAATCCATCAAGATAAAACGATGCTTAGATTCCAATAAAAAATTACAATCCATACTAAGAAATAGGAAAACATGGCTGAGTTCAATGAACAAACTAAAAACAAGGAAGAAATGTAGAACAGGGAATAACAAATCAGAGCTGTCCAAGCAAATATCATCAATCAAACATAATGAAGTGAAGGAAGAGATTAAGGATATTGGGAAGACACTGGAAGAACATACTGAAGAAATTGTAAACATACATACAAAAATAATGGATATGATGGTGATGAATGGTACAATCCAAGAAATCAAAAATACCCTGGAAGCATATGACAGCAGATTTAAATAGGCAGAGAAAAGAATCAGCAATGTGGAAGACAGTATATATGAATTCAAACAGAAAGTAGAACCGATAGATAAAAAGATAAAAAAAAAAAAAAAAAACAGCAGAGACTTAGAGATTTGAATGACAGCATGAAATGAACAAACATGCACTTTATAGTCATTCCAGAGGGAGAAGAGAAGGGAAAGGGGACAAAAGGTGTTTTGGAGGAAATAATGGCTGAAAATTGTCCAACTCTATTGGGGGCGGGGTGGATGTACATGTCTAGGAAGCACAGCAGACCCCAAATTGTATCAATTGTAACAGGCCTACTCCGAGATATATACTGGTCAAATTGTCCAATATCAGGAAAAAAAGACAACATATCAAAACCTATGGTATACAGCAAAAACTGTACTGAGAGGGAAATTCATAGACAAAAATGCCTTTATTAATAAAGAAGAATGAGCTAAAATGAGAGTCCTAACTGCATATCTGGAGGAATTAGAAAAAGAACAACAAACTAACCCCAAAGCAAGGAGAAAGAAGGAAATAACAAAGATTAGAGCAGAGCTAAGTGAAATTGAAAATAAGAAAGCACAAGAAAAAATAAAACCAAAAGCTGGTTCTTTGAGAAGTTTAAGAAAATTGAGAAACCCTTAACTAGACTAAGAAAGATGTAAATACATGAAATAAGAATTGAAAAAGGTGATATTGCCACTGACCCCACAAAAGTAAAGAGTATCATAAAAGGATACTTTGAAAAATTGTATGACAACAGGATAGATATCTTAGGGGAAATAGACAAATTCCTAGAAGCACACAAACAGCCTACATTCACAAAAAAAGAGGTTGGTGAAAAAAAGACACCAAACAAAATTAACAAGATAAAATTATCCATCAAAAACTTCCTAACTAAGAAGAGCATGGACTAAACAGCTTCACCGGTGAATTCTACAAGACATTCCAGAAAGAACTAACACATATCCTGCTAAAAGTCTTCCAAAAATAGAATTGGAATATATGATGTTGGCACCATATAACTCATTATATGATGACCCAAACCAACTAACGCAAAAATTTAATGCAAAAGTAAAATATGCCACATGAAAGGAAATTTATAGGGCATTCTCTCTAATGAACCTAGATGCTAAAATCCTCAACAAAATACTTGCTAATTGTATTCAAGAAAATATCCAATGAATTATATACCAAGACTAAGTGGATTTCATCCCTGGTATGCAATGATGTTTCAACATAAGATAATAAATTGATGTAATACACATCATAAACAGATCAAAAGAAAACCTCACATGATCATCTCTATAGAGGAAGTTAAACCATTTGAAAAAATACAGCACCCTTTCCTGATAAAAATACTACAAAAGAGGAATTGAAGGAAAGTTCCTCAACATGATAAAGAGTATATATAAAAAACCCACAACCAACATTATGTTCAATGGTGAAATCCAAAATTCTTTCTAAGATTGGGAATAAGACAAGGATGCCATCGTTCACGAGTCTTATTTCCCATTGTGTTAGAAATACTTGTTAGAACACTTAGGCAAAAAATATATATTAAAAACATCCAAATTGGAAAGGAAGAAATAATAAATTCTCTATTTGCAGTCCACATGATCATATACATAGAAAGCCTTGATAAATCTACAACAAATCTTCTAGAGCTTATAATTCATTCATTAATCTGGCAAGTTTTAAAATCAATGTGCAAAAATCAGTACCATTTCTGTACAACAATAATGAGCAATCTGAGGAGGAAATCAATTAAAAAATCCCAATTTTAATAGCAGCTAAATGATTCAAATACCTAGGAATAAATTTAGCTAAATATGTAAAAGACTTATATGTAGAAAACTATACAAAACTGTTAAAGGAAACCTGCAGCTGCAGGCAGGATAATCCCATCCACCCTATCCATGTGATATAAGCCCTCTCTCACTTGGAGGTGGAGTGGACATCACCATCCCAGTCCCCTCAGGATTGGGGGAGGAGCTGTGGACTAGAGTGGACTTGGTGGTGTTCTGTTGTAGACATATTGTGATTCAAGCAATGGAAGAAATTGTAACAGTGAGATGGAGCTGGTGGCCACTGGACGTTTTTGGGCAGAGAGAGGAGGGGCAGTTGAAATACAGGGGCTTTTTTGGGACTTGGGGGTTGTCCTGAGTGGCGTTGTGGTGACAGATGTAGGCCATTTTCCATCAGCATATACCATGCAGAACTGTGTGGGAGAGAGTGTGTTCTATGATGTAAACTGTGGTTTTGCTCAGTGGCAAGGCCCCAGGATGTGTATATCCATTGCGGGTGTTGTGCCACACTGATGAAGGATATTGGTGTGGGATGTTGTGGGAGGTTTTTGGAAGTGGGGAACATGGGAATCCCTGTAATTTCTGAGTAATATTTAGGTAATCTAAGCACCTTTAAAAAAAAAAA
>JAQZBX010048500.1:5331-20284 GCA_029593785.1 Cabassous unicinctus
GGCTCTCCCTTGTGTCACTCTCCTGTTACGTCATCATCTTGCTGTGTGGCTCGCGGGGCCTGGCGGTGCACCCATGCGCAGCCCGCGCGCCTTCTATATCTTTTTTTAAAATTTTTACTGGGAGATCCCGGAGATCGAACCCAGGTCCCTCCATATGGGAGATGGATGCCCAACCATTTGAGCCACATCTGTCTGCCTGATAGTCTCTCTTAACAAGATCACTGATGAGAATATAAGATAAAACAAAAATAACCATGAGCATCCTAATGATGTCACAAAGTTAAAACACTAAAATCAACAAATTGATAAATAAATTTGGCACACTGAAATTCAAGTGTTTTTCCTGTGTTCTGATTCAGAGCCTCTGTCTTGTAACCTTAGCCACAATTTGGTATACATAGCTATTTGATTTTTAAGCCCTTAGCAGTTTAGAGACAAGTTAGAAAGAGGCTGGAGCAGCTGCTGACAGACTGGCAACAAGGAAAAGGACAAAAAGCCATAAAAAGAAAACATACATGAAAACTTTTAGAAATGCATTTGTTGTAGGGATTGAGCTTAGGGGCAAACAAGTTTATATCCTTCATTAGGACCCAGGTCATCACTATAAAATTGTAGCAATCACTTAATTTTAATAATGGTTGACACTGAGTAATAATGGAAAGGCAAAAATACAAAGAGAATATATTTTTTTAAGAAAGAGAAGAATGAATTATGTCATTTAAAGATATTTCCACATAAAACAATTACAATTTAATATATTCTAGTGCTGCAAGGGATAAATTGTCAACTATATGGAAGGCCTCATCCCCAGATGTTTCAGTGTAACTTATGTTTATTATCTTCTTTTTTAAACTGTTTCCTCACTTATCTCATCACTTGAGAATACTTGCTTCTTTGCAAGCCAAATATTAGAATTGTTAGTCTAATAGTTCCTCCACAGACTAATACCCTATAGACAGAAGGAATAATAAGACCTAAATTGTCCCATCCTTGCTTTCTATGGAGCATTATTGCAACGTCCATTGTAGGCTAATAAATGTCTTACACTAGCAAATCAGTAAATTATTCCTGCATGGCTAGTTCTGCTGCTGCCTTGTATAACTTTCTGGTGTCCTCCCTTTGGCACAGCCAGCTTCTTACAAAGAACAGACCATGTTCAGATATAATCTGGTCACCAGAGTTCAGTCTTTATAGATAAAACTGGGGGATCTAGCATTCAGACGATGATAGCAACACTACTAAATTCCTGACACATATCCCCCACACCCCCGGATTCTGTATAATCACAGAATAAATAGTACTCCTTAAAATGAACAGTGAGAAGTCAAAATCCTGTTGGATGCACTCTTTACTTGTTTGTTTGAGTGACTGCTCTCTTCCCATCCTTGTTCCCCAATTTAAGTACTCAAGTCTTTATATTGTGGAAGTTTCACTTTTGCTAGCACTAACCTCCTTTTCCTCCTTTGCTCTCAAAATTTCCATTTTCCTAATGTTCTAGTCTAGAAGTTGTTCTGCTCACTCCCCGCCTCCCACAGCTCCTTGGCCACAGTCCCAGGCTGGTGGGTGGAAGGCTGTTTGTCAGGAACTGTCTGGGTCAAAAGTGACTGGACTGACGCTCAGCTGGAGGGATAGACACACAGTCTCCAGCTGCAGAGCCAATTGATAAAGGACTCTTTCTGTGTCCCCTCACCGAATAAGGCATCACAGAAGTTTCTTTCTCCATTTCTGCCCTTTATCCTCCCATCACAACTCAATATCCCCTTCCCTATGCCTTTAGTCTTCCAGATGGAATATAGGGACAGAAAGTTAAGGCTTCCCATCATTTGCACCTAGAAACTATCTACCCAGAATTTACACCTCAAAAGAAAGCTAGTCTAAAGTAAAAGACCCTGGATCTCCTCTTGTCAAGTTAAATTATATAATGACCTATTTGATTTCCCAATCCCCACTGGATTTCTATCTAGAGATATTCACTCCCTTTTCTCTTAGAGTCAAAGTCAGTGATCCTTCAGTTACTTGCTGAGGGGCTCTTTCTTTTCAACATATAAATATATTTTTTCTACCCAGCTTCTCCTTGTTTCAATTTCTATTTTTCTTTTCCCTTTCCATTTATCTCTAGCCACTTGCTCTCTGACCTTGTGCTAATCTTGACTCCTCCTCTCCTGGTATCTTTCCACATTGTCCTTCATTCTTTTTGCCATTTTCACTTTCTCTTGCCCCACTCCCCTCCCACTGTCACTCATCCCCTGCTTCCTCTTAATCCTTTCCTTTATTGTTTTCGTAGTTTCTGCCTATGAACCTTATCCCTTCTGTCCTTCAAGTTCTGTTTGTCTTTCTTGCCCTCTTCCTATGGGAATAGCAATCTAGCAAGAAGAAAAGATATTTCTGGCCTGTGAAATTCTACCATTCCACTTTAACAAAAATAAGCACTGCCAGTAAAAGTGCTTAACACTAATGAAATAGAAATGTTTTCAGAATGATAGGAAGCAGGATGAAAAGTACTTATTTGCTATGATTGAAGTTAAAATTCAGAACTGTGAACTCAGAAGAAGCCATTTCTTTTAATATATAATGAACCAAAGTTGGGCAACTCTGTGTAAATAAACCTAGGATCTATTACTAATTCAATCATACTAAGTATTCATTATCTAATACTGAACAATTTATCACTTTTTTGTGCGATTTTAAAATTACTTAGTCTTTTTTTTAAAATAGTATAGTACATTGCAAAAAATAAAAATATAAAAAGATATACTATGAAAAGTTAATCTCTACTCTACCCGAAGCCCAGGCCGCTTTCCCAGATATAACCAATGTTAAATATTTTTTTGCATATCTTTTGCAAGAAATCTCCATTTATAAACAAAAAAAAGTGTATACGTAGGCATATTAAAATACATTTATATACATCTTATTCCCCTTTTTATGCAAATGGAAGCATACTATACATATTATAATGCAACTTGTTTCATTTACTTAACAATATATAATGGTTTTAATTCCAGATAAGCATTTACAGATCTTTTTCATTCTTTTACACTGTTGCATAAAAATTCCACTTTATTAATATACCATAACACTACAGGTCTCAACCTTTTTGATCTCAGGACATTTAATACTCTTAAAAATTAATGGAACCCCTAAGAGATCTTCTTATTTATATTTATACATATCAATATAAATTTCTATTATTAGAAATTAAAACTGGGAAATTTTAAAAAATTACATTAATTTTAAAATAACAATTATGAGCTCATTATGTGTTAGCATAAATACCACATTTTACAAAAAATAACTATATTTTCCAAAATAAAAAGATTTGGGGAGAAAAAGGGCATTGCTCTACAGTTTTGGAAATCTCTCCAATATTTGGTTTAATTGAAGACAACTGTATTTTCATATTTGTTTCTGCATTCAATCTGTTGCAAAATGATGTTTTGGTCTGAAGTATGTGAAGAAAATCCCATGTCCCACAGATATTTAGTCAGAAAAGGGAGTACTATTTTAATAGTTTTTTCAGATAACTGTGAATATTCTTCTCTGACTATACTAAAACTTGACAAAGTGGTCATTTCTTAAAGGATAATTGCAATATAAAGACTGAAACCTCATAATGAACTTTTCCTGCTTTGTCACATTTATATCTATTAATCTATAGTATACAATGAATGGATCATTTACTCAGGTGTGATGCATAGCATCATACGTTGGTCATTTGGAAAAGAAGTTTCACTAATTATGCAGAGCCTCCAAATGTTGAGTTATTTCATGATATCATATCATGATATTATATCGTATCATAATATTATATTCATTACTATCACCACCAATCTCCCCAGAAAAGTCTTTAAATATTGGGAACTTCTCAGGTTTGTAGGGGCAGATATAAATTTTCCAAAATTCCAATTTTCCCTTGAAAGCTTAAATTTTATCATTGCCAAGAATTAAGGTGCATTGTTTTCCTTGAAACTTACTTTATTTATTTTCGAGACTATATCTGCTAAATACCAAATTCTGACTAACCATGGCTTGTCCATCAGTCATTTTTCTAAGTAAAAATGTCCCATTTAAAAAAAGGGAATTTAGTTCAGCTTGCAACACAAACAAATGCACAAGTGCTTTGCCTTGGGACAACCCCCATCACTTTGGTATGCAGCAGAAGTGCTTTTTGCATGCTTCCCTTTTTTTGTCATGCAGAGTATTAACAAGACAAATAATCAAGGGTCAGTCTGATGACACGGTGGTTCACTGTTCCTATGTTGCTCCAACTGATTTCCAATGTTGCACCTTTGGTGAATGAATGTAGGGTTAACCAAGGGCAGCTTCTGTTTCAGTGATGGCAACTCTTAAAACAAAAACAATAACAGGTTATCACTGTTATTTTAAAATAGTTGCTGGACATTCTGAAGTAAAGGTAACCTAAACTCGATTGTACCATATTGTCCATTTAAGGAGCAAGTATTTAGAAAAGTGGATATGAGTCCTTTTAAGAAATTCTAAGTCTTCAGAATACAGACTCATTAGACAGTCAACCATAAATTGCAAGCAATGACGAAGATGTGGCCAGTTTGTTAAGCAGTCTAGCTGTTCTCCATAGGGGACTTTATCTGCCTTTTCTTTTGCTGAAAAGGATCACATTTCAGCCTTAGAAGTAGCAATACCAGCTGGGTAAAGAACACTCCCTCCAACAGCCAACCACCCCCCCCTTGGCCCCCACCCCAGACACACAAATGGAATTTGCGGTGGTTTTTGGCAAAATGAATGCAATTTTAGAGTTGTGTGTGTTTGTGTTTAACAACTTGATGTACTTTGCAAAAGTACAAAGAAAGCAGATAGCTGCAAGGTAATCAAGGAGAAAATAACACTGGAATCGAATTTGCCAGTTGCCTCATGTCTAAGCAGAAGTCCAAAGAACAGAAATGGTCCGGATACCATTTGAAGCCTTCTGCAAAGTTAACCTCCTACTTAACTCTTTTTTGATCTCACTGCTTAATGAAGGCCAACATCTGCTCACACATTAACTGTAGAATACTCCAGATCAAAGGGCCTCTAATTACCTGAAATTTCTTTAGAACTTAAATTTCGTCAGCTCAAATAGTAAGATTAAAAGATACCTTAAGTTTAAGTACTGAATAAACCCGCTAGATATTCAAAGATAGCAGCATAGAGGAAAATAAATACACACTTACTTGTTTGTCCCAGTTCTAACTCACTTGAAAAGGATGTAATACAACTATTTTCTTAACACTGTACTTTGAAGGCTTTTGACTGACAGTTACTAAAATGGGGGAAATAATAAATCAAGAAAGAATTTTACAAAGAAGTTCCATTTTTTAACATTAAGAGCATATGACTCTGCACAGTAGGGGGTTTATAACCACAAGTATAACTGAGTCCTGGGGACCTATGTCTTTTTCATCTTGTATCCTGGACTCTGGCACAGTGCCTGGCTAGCATATGGCAAATGCTCAATTAATGCTTGTTGAGGGACTTGTAAGTAAATATTTTAGAGCTCACATAGCACCCCCTCAAGAGTAAGTGAACTCATCACTTAAGGATTGGGTGGAGCAACTTTGACTGAGGGAGTTTACTGTTATTTTAAGTCATTTTAATATCCTAATTTTATCAATATCTACATTTAAATAACAAAGGTAGTAATAGCACTAAGTTATTGCAGAGGATGGTATAAAAGATAATTTAATTGACAATTAAAATAATTTAATTGACAAGTTTTTATTACACAGATCTATATAATTAGTGTTAGGAGATACCCCACCATCATCTAGTACATTCTTTAACTTCTGCTTAAACTGTCCTAGTAATAGGGACCACGCCACTTCACAAAGCAGCTTATTCCAATTTTTTTTGATAGCTCTGATCATTATAAAGATCTGCCTCATTCTGAGCTAAATTCTTCCTCCTATGAATTCAACCCTTTGGTCCTATTTCAAGGCCTTTTAACTCCATGAGGATCCTTGAGCAGTTGAAAATCATTATGTACTTCTCCCACTCCCGCACCCCCAACTGAAGATCCTTATCCAAGATAAACATTCCTAATTCCCTCTGACATTGTTTCCAGGCCCTCCTCCCTGCTCTGAGCAAGTTCCAGTCTTCTTATGCCATTTTTCTAACATGGAATACTAAAATCTGAAAAAAATTTATTTCAGACATTTTTTTTTCTTTATTCATTTTCTTGGACATGCTTGACCCATATTAAGCTTGAAATCAACCAATACTTCAAAGATGTTTTTATGCCAACTGCTGTTAAACAACAATGGCCTATCCTTTTTTGGTACGCTTTATTTATTTCATTTCTGGGTTTAGGACTGAACATTTATTTATTATTTAAATTTTTCATCTCATTATTTTGGATGCTATTTCTGCCTATCATTATAGACAACTGAGATTTCCTGAATCTTGAGTCTATCAGTCGTATGACATATGTCATATTAGCTCTCCCTTTTCTAAGCCAACAGTGAAATTAATACTAAATAGACTGAAAACCAAGTCCACTGACTTCTACCTGAATCCTTCTGGCTGCTCTGAGCCTTGACGCAGGACTTTACGCACCGTAAGTGACGTGGAGCTAGGATTATTGCTGACCATTTTGATGTCCAGAATTTACTATTTCCCTCAGGGCTTTTGCTTCCTCCAGGTTAAGCAGAGGCCCCCTTCAACCTCTGTGGGAACCTTTCATTTCAGCTTGAACTACTGTTTTTGAATGAAATCTTAAGAGACTTCTGACTTTTCTTTTCTTTTCTCTTTTAGACTAGATCTGATTTTATGCCCCTCTCAGCCTCTACTTTACCCTGACCCTAAAAGACTTCGTTCTCTCCTTAAGAGATCATGTTAATCAATCAAGAGGAAACACTCTGGGGGGAAGGAAGCCAAAACCACCGAGCAGAGACGCACAAGTGTACAGTGAGATTGTACTACATGTCTGGAAATTCCCTAATTCCTCCTTTGCTTCTCCACTGCTGGTATTATTTTTAACGTGAGGCAGAGCTGACAATTTGGAGTATGTAGGGAGAAACCCTTAGCCTGTAGCTCAGAGCAAAATGACAGTTTAATGAAATGAATAGAGATCTGTTTCAAGTCAACTGGGTATTATTTTTAACAAACTTCCAAGTTCTAAAGATTTAGAGCACATTGTAGGATGAGGTCTCACACTCAAAAAACCACTAGCTATAGGCTCTGACTTGCAGTCAGAGGTATTTATCTCTTTGGTTCAGGCAAGTTGCACAGATGCAGGGGCATTCCCGTGTGCAGCTGAGACAGTTGAGGAATGAGAGTCAGAAACTCATAGCTTGGCCACCCCTTTGCTGTAGGATTTGGGGCAAGTCACTTATGTCACTTATGTGGGCCTGCTTAAGTTTTTGTAAATTGAGGTGATGTTGCATCCTGAAGTCTCTTTTAGTTTTAACATTGTCATTCTTTTAAAAATATTTTTTGAGCGTTTTGAAGTTTATTATGCTTTGTGACTATAAAATATGTTCATTGAGGAAAAATTAAACAAAACGAAAAAAAAGAAATGCACCACCTATTATTTTGGTTTACTTTCCTAATACTATTTTCTATCCACACACATTTCTACATAGTAGTTAAGTATAGTTATGATGCTTGCTCACCAAGAGCTCCCCCAGCCCAAGTTTTCATGTCTTTTTTTTTTTTTGTGAAGATTTTATTTACTTTTCATCCATTTTAGCCCCCTTCCCCTCCGTTTTTGCTATTTTTTGTTTGTTTGTTTTGTGTCCATTCGTTGGGCAATTCTCTGTGTCTGTTTCCTGCCCTCTTGTCTCATCCTTCTCCTGCTGTCTTCACCGGGATTCGATCCTGGGAACCTCTGATGTGGAAGAGAGGCATCCTACCGCCTGCACCACCTCAGTTCCTGGTTTCTTGGTGTGTCTCTTCTTCGATCTCCCTTGTGCCACTCTCCTCTTACATCATCATCTTGCTGCATGGTTAGGCAGAGCCAGGGCGGCTCACCTGCGCACCTTCTATATTTTTTTTTCTTTTTATTTTACTGGGAGGTCCCAGGGATTGAACCCAGGTCCCTCCATATGGGAAACGGACGCCCAACCATTTGAGCCACATCCACCCCCAGCTTTCATGTCTTATGTCAATGTGACCTGCCCTCTCTGGCCACCAAACTCAAAGGAACCTATTCAGACTAAGGATCTAGGAGTTGTAGTCTGACTCCAAAAGATGAGCTGGGACAATTAATTTAAGAATTTGTAATTGGGAGGCTGAGAGATGAAGAGGGTTAGTAATGAAGCTGAGATGAACAGATGTAAGATATATTAGAAGCTAATGAAAACATTTGCCACTCTTTGCATGCTAAAGTTATGAGACTGTAAAAACTATGTTTAAGAAGAAGAGGTAGAGAGAGAAAATAACAGGCATGCAGGGAAAAAGTTGGAGAAATCTAGAAGCCAGAGAAAGGAACCTTGGTGGTTCCGGATTCTGCTTCCAACAGGTCTATCTGTCCTTGATTCTTATACTTTGATTCTCATGAGGCTCCCGAGACATATTAAAATAAATGCCATGGAAGCGGGAGTGGCTCAGTCGATAGAGCCCCCGTCCACCATGTGTGAGGCCCCGGGTTCGCTTCCCGGGGCCTCCTTGTGAGGGCAGGCCGGCCCGCGCGGCGCGAGGGGCTGATGCAGCGGGACCTCACAGCAAGGGGAAGATAAGCAGACATGGAGAAGACACACAGCGAATGGACACAGCAAGCACAAGCAGCAAGGGGGGAATAAACAAACAAATAAATAAATCTTTAAAAAGAAATAAATAAATAAAATAAAATAAAATAAAATAAAATAAAATAAATGCCCTCTTAATTGAGCTGGGTCTGTGTTTTTGGCAACCAAGAGAGACCTGACTCAAACAAATCGCATTTGAATCTACATTTTTAAAAAATTTACTAGTATAAAATAAGCATTTCCTAAGTTATTACATTTGATTTAAATGCATAATTTTTACTGGCTAAATAATATTTCATAGTATGGATACACTGCGATTTTTACCCACCCAATTTGATTTTTCTCCAAACTGACTATTGGCGGAAGAGTTCAAGTTGGAATTCCTAACATCGTTAGAAAGTTTTAGGAAGAAGAGGGAACTGTGATAATGTTTTTATTTCCAAAGGGAGGCAATTGATATATTTAAAAAAGAAGAAAAGCACTAGCTCACTAGTAAGGAACTAAACCATAGCAAAGTTGAATACTATTAATGCTATTAAAATAGACTTAAGAAGTCTAAGAACTGTGGCTGTCCAAATGATTCAGGACGAGATCCACACTCCTTTGAAGAATCCTTTCACTTGCCAGAGTGGCAAAAAGAAACAAAAACAAAATCACAAACAAACAAAAGCTGTTCAGTCAGTATAATTTGGAATAGAGAGATCCTGACTGCCTTCAAACAAATCCCCTGCCTTCTGTTTCCTAACTGAAACCATTACAGATGTTTTTATGAAGGCACAGTGGGTATTTTCCAGCTTCCTCATGCCATTGTAACTCAGAATAAGGCAGACATAGCCCCACCCTAACCTGACCTTAGTCATGGGAGAAAGAAAATCTGGGATAAAGGTTACTGTGAAGTCCAGATGAGCAGGTTAGGCAAAAAGAAATAGCACACATTACCTAAACCCTAAACCCACATTTTCTTCCCAGTAAAAACCTTGAAAGAATGTAAAATGCCATGATTCTCTTTATAAGAAAGGCACAAACGTTATCAGCTCATGGATTGGTACCAATGCTTGGTAAAACCTCAAGCAAACTGTGAGGAGATCTTTACTCCATTCTCTGTTTCAAAATATAGTATCAAATGCTGCACCTTGAAGGTTTGGAAATTGTTTGGGACAAAAGTTTGATCATCTTCCATCACACAAATTTCATCCACCTGGTAACTTGAAAAATCTCCAGTGTTTTTCCTTTCTCAACGTAATAGGACAATTGTAGCCTTTCCCTCTCACACCAATCCTCTTATAAAATTACACTGTCAGTATTAATGAAAACATATGGGAGAGAAAAACCACAGTTTTAATTAAAGTAGCAGGAGTATCTCAAAATTAGAAGTAGCTGTTCTTTGAATGTTTTGCCTTACCTCTTTTCAGGAAATGGATGACACTATTATGTAGTCGAACCCACCTATGAGGTAGAAATCAAGGGACTTAAAGTTTAGTGTTTATTTAGTGTTATTTGGGAATGCTCTTGTCCCCACTTAACTCAAAGATTAGTTCTGAGAAAATGTGAGATGAAGTATGTAAAATCATTTATAAAATTTCAAGTAATTTACAAGTGGAATGCTTTCTTTTGCTGGAAAGTTATAAAGTAACAAAGTCTAGCTAACAGAACAGACTAGAATATCACAGACGTGAGTTCAAATCCTACTATCCACTTGACCCTGGGAAAGTTCCTTACCTCTCTGAGTTTTTGATTCCTCTTCTATAGAATGGTATTAATGATGCCTTCCTCACTAAGTGGATAAGACAATTAAATGACATTTGTAATATGTCTGCAGTCAAAGGGGTGTTAACAGACAAACTTATCTTTTTCTGAGTTGAATAGGAATGCCTCTGATGTTCATAGTTAGATATGAGCTAACTATTGTTCTTCAATATTATACAAAAATTTCCCTAGAATATATTTCAATTAAAATGTAAGATATAAAATTGATTTTTATCTCTTTAATTATGGATAGTATAAATCTGCTTAGAAAACCCAGAAGAGTTGACTAATAAAATGCAAAAAATTAATAAAAAGAGTTCAGTAGGGTGACCAAATTCAAAATAAATATTCAAAATTCAACAGTTGTTCTATGTTTTAGGAATAAAAAATCCCACTTATAAAAGCAATGAAATATAAAACAAATAGCAATAACTTTGATTAAAAATTATGTAGTAACTTACAAAAAGAAAAATTTTAAGACTTTTCTGACAGAATAAAAAGAATATTGAACAAATGGAGAGATTCCTTATCCTGAATGTGATGAACAAATGTGATAAAGATGTCAATTCTTTGCAAAGTAATTTATAGCTTTAATGTAATTTTGATGAAGTTTCAAGCAAAAAAATGTTTAGAATATATCTGAAATAATTTTGAAAAAGTAGCATAATGGAGTATCAAAGAGCATCATAAGCTATTAAAATCAATGTAGCATGCAACTAGAAAAAAAAAAGTTCAGTGGTTCTAGTTTGATATGTGACAAATTGTTGCATTGTGGACAATTCTGTTTCTTTCTTAGAACTTCCATGAATTTTCTGAATTACCCATAATGAGGAAAAATGAGGAAATATACTTGTGCAATCGGCAAAAAAAAATTTTAGACAAAGTTAAGGTATCCTAGATCCTCACCTCATTCTCTACATCAAAACTCATTTATCCCATAATTATTTAAGTGTTAAGTATAAATAGTGACACCATCAAAAACCTGGAAGAAAATAAAGAAAGGTGATGATATTGGGTCAAATCAATATACACCTGTAAATTTCAGATAGCGGTAGGGATATTTGGATATAGATACTTATTTAAACTTCAAACACTATCATAAAAATACAATTAGATGTCAGAAGAAGAGGAGACACAGACAGAAGGAAGAGGGCCACGTGATGATGGAGACTGAAGTTTTGTAACTGCAAGGAACACCAAGAATTGCCAGCAATCTATCAGAAGGTAGGAAGAGGCAAGGAAGGATTCTTCTCTAGAGCCTTCGGATGGAGCATGGCCCTGCCTAAACCTAGATTTTGGACTTTTAGCTTCCAGAACTGACAAAATAAATTTCTTTTGTTTTAAGCCACTGTTTGTGGTACTTTGTTATGGAAGTCCTAGCAAACTTATACAGAAGGGATTTATTTTTTAATTTTTTATTTTTTCCCTTTTTTTTTTTAAAGATTTATTTATTTTATCCATCCATCCCCCCCTTGCTGCCTGCGCTGCTGTGTCCATCCGCTGCCTCTCCGTGTCTGCCTATCTCCCCCTTGCTGTGAGGTCCTGCCGCATCAGCCCACAGGGCCGCGCGAGCCGGCCTGCCCTCACAAGGAGGCCTGCCCTCACAAGGAGGCCTGCCCTCACAAGGAGGCCCGGGTTCGCTTCCCGGGGCCTCTCATATGGTAAACGGGTGCTCTATCCATTGCGCCACACCCGCTTCCTGCCGTGAGGTTGCTGCATCAGCCCACCGCACCGCTCAGGCCAGCGTGCCCTCACAAGGAGGCCTCGGGACGCGAACCCGGGCCTCCCACATGGCAAACGGGGGCTCTGTCCACTGAGCCACACCCGCCTCCCCTACAGAAGGGATTTAAATAAAAAACTTCTCAGGGAATAATGGATTTGCCTGGGGTATTCCAATTTTAGGGTGGGTTATAGAGTAGAACTCTCTCCCAACAGCCAACAATACCTCTGGGAAACCCCTGTTGTCAATATGAATTAAGGGTTCCTCTTAGAAATAGCTTCTGCCCTTGTAGAGCCCCAAGCCCACTCTTATGCTGGACTCCATTCCAAGGTAGTCATGCTTCCCTCTGATCCCAGGGTTATCCAAGGTCACCCACCACATAAGGCAACTCCAGGGATCCGGGGTGATCACACTTTCTCTGATGTTGGAGTTGACTTTTTAAAAATTTACATTTATATTATAAAATACAACATATTTACAAAAAAGGGCATGAATGCTATATGTACAGTTTAAGACACAGTTAAAAAGGAGCACCCGTTTGACTATCAACCAAATTAAGAAAAAGAACATTGTCAACACCCCTAGAAGGGCCTTGTGAATTCCTTCCTTGTCACAACCTGTTCTCAGAGTTCATTTCTTTGACACACTCTCTCTTTAGCCCCAGCAGGGATTCTTGGCCAGGATTTTATCAGTGCTGGAGAAGTGTTAGAAAGATTTTCTGAAAATAGTCTTTACTATACAGCACATGATGCTTTTTTGGCATTTAATAAAGAGGCTGCTACTATTTAAAAAAATTTCTCTATTGATCATAGGAAATGACTGTATTCAATGACATAAAAGGCATATATGTTATGAAGAATAGCTTGCTTTAGCAGTTCACAAAAGTAACTTGCTTTTTAATGATTTTTCTAAAAGAGTATTTTAAGCAATTTGTATTTTCCCTTTTGAATTCTATGCTTATATCACTTTGGCTATTGGTTTCTTAGCTGTTTCCCTATCAATTTATATATATATATGTGTGTGCATATGTGTATGAAAATGGATGTTAACTCTTTGTCTGCCATACTTGTGATTAACATTTTCCCAAGCCTGGAAGGCATAGAAGTTCTTGATTTTGTTTATATAGTAGAATATAGGTGATTTTTTTCCCAATGACTTAAAAAATTTGAAGGGACATTTTCAAACACAAAAGTAGAGGGAATACTATAATGAAACCACATGTACTCACTATCCAGCACAATAATTACCAATGTTTTGTAATTCTTATTCCCCTGTTCTCTCCCCTTCTCACACTGTTTTGTTATTGTTGTTGAAGTATTTTAAAGTAAGTCTCAGACATCATATCATGTCATCTATAAATCATTCAGAATATATCTCTAATAAGAACTTTTAAAACAACATCATCACCATATCCATCAACATTAACAATAATTCCTAAGCATCATCTAATATCCAGCCAGGTTCAATTTTCTCTAATTTTTTTTCAAAATTTCATTTCAGAATTGTTTTTTGGTGGTGGTTGTTAAATTATGTCTATATACTCTATTTGGTTTCTATGTCACATAAGATTCCCCTCACTTTTTATATTCCATGCCATTTATTTGTTGAAGAAACTGGGTCATTTGTCCTGCAGAATATTTGGATGTTGATGATTATATCCTTGTAATGCCATCTAACATGTTCCTCTATCCCCTGAATTTTTCTTATCAAGTGGTAGTTAGAGCCACAGATTTGATAAGTTTCGGGTATAAGCTTTTTGGCAGAATAGCTGTGAACCATCTATTGCATCCTATTATGGGAAACAAAACTGCATAACGTCTGAGTATTCCACTTCTAGTGATGTTAAAATTTATTAGTGGTTTCAGGTATTGTCAGCCTGATCTATTCTTTATATAATTTCCAATCAACATTTCAGCTAATAGTTTTAACCGTCCTTGATCACTGTTGCCTACATCCAGGGTTCCAATTCTATGCCTAAGATATTCTGTCTTTCCCTGGAATTGCAATGTCAGATTGGTAATAGTCATCTGTATTTTCTCAGGTTATTGTTTAATTTTTTTTTTTTAACATTCAAATCTGGGACCAATCTGGCATTCACTTCTTCAGTGTGAATGTCAGACAGATGAGGGTTTAATTGGGTTCTTTTCTAGAAAAGATATGTTCCAAGAATTTCTCAAGAAAAGTAGTCAAGATGATTTTTATTATACCATGCACCTAAAGAAGGAATTTTGATTGGCTACAATGCTTTTCCAAGGAAGAACCCAAACTGCTTTCCAGTCATTAATTTTCCCACCACCCTCAGTATCCTGACACTGGGATATTGATTATTAAGAGATGTCATTGTTTGCAGAAATGCTATAGAAGTACACAGACCGAGAGGATTTCTGAGAAGTTTGAAGTATCTGTTATATCGTCTTAAAGTAAGTAGAACTTCTCTACTAGAACATAAAACTAAGACTTAGTTTTGATTGCTCAGGGTTTTATTCAGTAACTAAGTTTTTGATTCTTGAGAATGTCAGCTTTTTTTTCCCCAAACCATCATTTTGCCATTAAGGGAAATAACCTTTAAAAATCTGTACACATGATAAAATGACTCAAACTTAAGCAGAAGTAGTTACATTTCCTTTTCCCCTTCTTTAAGAAAAAGAGCATATTCACTTCTTTCTAGATGTTGGCACCTTATGTCTGGTCCTTAAATTGACAGAAGAGAAACTTATTGGCAGGGTAATTATTTAGGTCACTTTTTGGTTCACTTTTTAGGAAAGAAAGAATTAGGCATTTGGTT
>JAQZBX010048501.1:0-20189 GCA_029593785.1 Cabassous unicinctus
AGCATTTCAACATTAGTAAATCTAAGCATGCATTTAATCATATTAACAGGTGGATGCTCCACTGTCCTCTTAGTTGCATTGTGTCAGGCAGGAAATATGCTTTCAAACTTATCTTTGGTTTTCTTTTTTCTCTTGCCACATTTAAGATTCTCTTTTTATTATTGGTTTTGAGAAATTTGTAGAGATGTGCTTTGGTGTGGTTTTCTTCATGTTCCTTGTGCTTGTTTTGTTTTTCTGTTTTGTTTTGAAGTTTATTGGATCTGTGGCTTATAGTTTTTATCAAATTTGGGAAATTTGGGGGCATAATTTTTTCACATATATATTTCTGTCCCTCCCTCTCCCTCCCCCTCCTTTTGTGCCTCCAATTACACATATATTAGGCCACTTGAAATTGTCCCACAGCTCACTGGTGCTCTGTTCATTTTTTAAAAATTCCCTTCTTTACCTGTTTCCTTTTGTAAAGTTTCTATTGCTCCATCTTCAAGTTTACTATTCTTTTCAGCTGCAGTGTCTAATCTGCCAACAATTCCATCTAGTGCATTTTTATTCCACATAGTGTCATTTTTATCTCTAGAAGTTCGATTTAGGTCTTCCATGTGTCTATGTAATTTTTGAACATTTGGAATATGTAATGACTGTGAATTCGTGCTCTCATTAGGTCATTCTATAGAATGAAGATGTGAGGAATTTCCTTCTCTTCCTTGTCTTTCTTCTTTTACTGCAGGTTTCTGCTGGCTGTGCATTGCCTTCTTGGCCATTTCCCCACTCTTGTCATGCTGGCAGTTTCTAGTGGGCTCACGTCTGCCTGGCTCTGGCTCTGATACAGAGCCAGTGAGTTCTTAATTGTCTTCCCATTATAAATGAGACGAGTTTGTCTTTTCCTCTGAGATACAGTGTGGGGAGGATATTTTGGGTTCTCTCCACTTTTATGCAGCTGGAGGGATGTACACGTAGCAGAGGCTGCTGGAATGCACTCTTAGCCCCTTGCCACTTGCTGTCTCCCTTTAGGCTGATAGCTTTTTAATATAAACCTGGGACCCTACGTGAGGGCTCTCTCTGGCTGTGTGTGTGTGTGTGTGTGTGTGTGTGTGTGTGTGTCTAGGAGTGCTCAGTCCTCCTGCGAAACAAGACTGAAGTGCCAGGGAGAAAATGTCTGCAAGAGCGGCCCCAGCCAGCGAAGGACAGGAGTTGGTGGGAAAGCACCAGCCCTGGCCCTTCAGGCGAGATAGCTCCGAGGTGGGTCAGGTCAAGGGGCCAAGTTAGCTTGGCGGCCATCCTTCTGTCCTTATTCCAGGGCATTCTGTCCTCTGGCCCCTGGAACCCGGGGCCTGGCAGAGCACCCCCTCGGGGCTGTGGTTTAATCCACGCTGGAAGAAGTGTCTGACACACTCACTCTTCCCTGCAGCCATCCCCTTTCTGGCATCTGGGCTGTCTCTGCCTCCCCAGGACGGGGCTGGACTCCTGCTGGTGGACCCTTACTCCCCAGGGTTTGGTGCCTCCCGGCCAAACCCAGCCACTGGGACCCAGGCGTTCCATGTGGGGCTGTGTTCTGCTCCTCTGGACATCACTGGGCCTTCGAGGTGAAATAAATCGAGGTGCTCTGGCCTCTGTTAGGTTTGGGAGATGCTCGGCAACCTTGCATTTGTGATTTGAGGTCATCCTGTAGTTCCTTCTCCCATCTGCTCCCATCTAGTTGTCAGACTATTTCAGAGAGCGCACAGGCCTTTCTGTTCTCACATCGCTCCTCGCCGGAAGGACTTTACAGCTTCTTCTCATTCCCCATTATCCTTGGAATACAGTGCACAGGGCTTCCTGCTCTGACTGCTGGGGAAGCTGAGGCAGGGTCTGAGTGAGGCAGGCGGGAGGCGGGGGCTGACCCTCCCCAGGAGGCCAGGGTGACCGGAATGGCTGCCATGCTGAGGCCATGGGGCACAGCATCCAGAATGCAGCCTCCTGAATCCTGCCATCCTCGCAACTGAAGGGAGGGAAGGCTGAACTGGGTGTTTGTTTTTTTAAGATTTTATTTTATTTATTTATTTCTCCTCCCCCCTCCGCCGCCCCTGTTGTTTGCACTCGCTGTCTGCTCTCTGTTTCTATTCGTTGTGTGCTCTCTGTGTCCACTTGTTTTCTTTTTAGGAGGCACTGGGAACCGAACCCAGGACCTCCCATGTGGGAGGGAGACACCCGATCACTTGGGCCATATCCATTCCCTGCTTGTTATGTCTCTTTTTGTGTCTCCTCGTTGTGTATCCTTGTTGCGTCATCTCGTTGTGTCATCTTGTTGTCAGCCTGTTGTGTCAGCTCACTGTCTTGCTCATCTTCTTAGGAGGCACTGGGAACCAAACCTGGGACCTCCCATGTGGTAGGCTGGCGCTCAACTGGTTGAGCCACACCTGCATCCCCTGGGAGTTTTCTTGAGCAATAGAAATTCTACTTGTTAGCTTGACTAACCAACAGTAAAATATTCTGAGTTCCTTCTGGGCTGGGTTTTAACAACAATTGCAAAGACAGCCCTGAGTGGGGGTTTCCATCCTTTTTCCATGATGGTTATCAGAATTAGAAGAGGCGCAGCTAGATATGCTTCCTGCTCCTCCCTAAACACTGGGAAAATGGTGATGATAGTAATAAAAACATAGAAGGGGCATTTGCGGCTATTGGCTGTTTTAAAATTAATGTAACACGATTGAACATTTTCTCTAATTTTATTTTTGTAGATTATAAAAATAATGCATAAATTCGGAAAGCAGCGCACATTTAAAAGCAGCAGCAAAAATATCGCTCCTAATCCCAGCGCCCGGAAGGAAGCACATCTACCTCTGGCCTTTTCTGCTCCTTTTCCTCCTCTCCACGGCTGAGCTCCTGTTGCAATGGCAGTTGTTGCCCTGAACGTATCTTTAAAAACTTGCTTTCGACGTTGTCTAAAACGCATGACTTGTTTAGCAGTCCCCAGGTAGGAGCATCGCTGAGTTATTGTCAGTCTTCCATGCTATGAGCCTTGCTATGTTGAGTGTCTTTGTGACTCCGTCTTGGTTGGCTCCTCGGATTCTTCCCGGAAAGCAGGGGTTCTTAGCCTTTTTTCTTCCCCGGACCCCTTTGCCCTCACTCAGTCCACACTATCCCGTGTGTTGTTTAGCACACATGTCACACCCGCACCAACACGTCCCCACAGGAATCATGTGTTTCTGAATTTCAGTTCAAGCTCAGGGACCCCTGGTTGAGAGCCCCTGCCTTAGAGTGAGTGGTGTGGGCGTGCGCTAATTCAACTCTCACCGCCGTGCGTGGCAGAGCCCCTCTCCTCCTGGGCACCGAGGGCTTAGCGTTTTCAGTAGCAAATTGGGCACAGTCAGTGGAGAGCGGAGTAGATGGAGGGGCACCAGAGGCGGCTGCGGGTCTCAGTGGAGGCCCCTCCTGAGACCCCCGCTCAGGCAGCCGCTCACTTTGGCTGCCCCACGCCCCTCCCCAGACCACAGTGAGACGTGTCAGCTCATGGGACGGGGTCCCTCCTGCCCCTTGGGCTCCGTGGAGTTGGGCGATGGGTCTGCGGGGAGAGAGGTGACAGGACGGCGGCATGGGGCGCATCTGAGAAGAGCGGACTGCGGAGAAAAGCCTGGCCCCAGGCAGGCGCCTGGGGGTGCCCGAGCCGGGGCATTTGCCAAGTCTGCAGAGGCACAGACGGGGCGCGGGCGCCCCGGCTTGCCCACAGGCACGTTCCAGGGCAGCGGCCCGGCAAGGCAGGGCTGAAAACAGGAGGGAGGTGGGGGCACCTGCGAGGACCCCCCACCACCACCACCAAAGTCCCTGCCAAGAAGCTCTCCCATGCTATGGGAACACCGAGGGGCGCTGTGCAGATCCCTCCCCGGGATCCACTGGGGCGGTCGATTCTGAGCCCTCACACGTGTGTATTGATCCAGGGGTCTGTCTGACTGTGTGTGCACGCATCACCGTGATGTGTGTGCACCGGTGTGGCCGGCCTGTGCGTGTGCATGTGTGCACTCGTTCTTATGTGTTTACTGGAGTTTTGCTTTTAGAGAACAAAGCAAACTCTTCACCTCTTGTCAAGGGGCACTTCTGATGCCCATAGCAGGCTTTGTGCCAGAGAAAAATCGATTTATCATGACTCAAATACATAAATGAATCTTTGGTATAATAAAGCTATAGATCTTGAAATCTGCCTTTCCAAAATCGTATTATCCTGTCTATAAATTGAGTAGATGTCATATAAAATGTGATCGTGTTTGAGAGGTTAACTACTGTTATATTAACTCAGGCGGAGCAAGCCAAATGCGCTTTCGTAACCAGTTTTATTTGTAAACAGTTAATTTACACATTTAAAACCAAATTTCTAAATTCAATATCCAACAGGACAAATTCTGAAACCTAAAATAAAAAATAAAAAAAATTTCCCAAGTTCTTGTAAATAAAGAAATTAAATAATGCTCTTAAGTTCTCAAAAACATCCAAATTCCAGTTTCTCTGACGGATTTCACTCACTTCTCATACCGAGCACCGCAGAGTGTTTCTGCCCTTCCTTGGGCAGCTTTGGGTGGGCTGACTTCCGCCCGCCCCTGCCCTGCTGCCCTCCGCGGGGCCCCATGCAGCAGCTCTGCCGGGCTCTTGGGGCTGGGGGCTGCCCGGCACTGCAGAAGGACACGCCGAGTCATTTGCCAGCTGCCCTGGCAACACGGGCTCTGCGTCCTCACGTTGGGGACTTTTCCTGTGCTGTCCTTCTGTCTGACCTGAGTCTAGGGGTCCCTCCCTGTGAAGGTGACAGCCGAGGTCAGGGAGGCTGGCAGGGGAGGGAGACGGGGCAGGGGGACCCCCTCGGGCAGGCCCAGCTCCCTTGGCCCCTCCCCTGTCCCTGCCCAGATGACGGGTCGGTGGGTCTGGGGTCTCCCCCTTTGCAGGTGTCTCCTACTTTGAGGTGCCTCCGACTCAGCTGGGAGCTTCAGAAATGCAGGACCCCAGCTTTCCTGGTTCGACAGGTCGGGGTGGGGCCTTGCAGTCTGCCCCAAAGCCTGCCTGTGTCCTGACTCCCCCCCGGTCAGGGGCCGCTGTGGACAGCCTGTGTGCCCACTGCCCCTGCCTTCACCTTTGCCTCATCGCCTCGGCTTTCTTGCTTTTTTAATCCACCCACAGCTTTCTGGTCACTTTTTCTGTTTCTTTTTATAAGAAGCCTGACATTCATTTAGTTCTTTCACAACATTTAAGGGAACTGAATCCAAACGAGCTCCATGTCTTATAATTACCGTTCTGGGCAGCTTTAGAAAAAACATAACTCCATTTTCCCAAACCGCTTACAAAATTTCCTAGGAAAATCTGACTGCTTCTCTCTGGGAAGGCAGAGTGCCCACCCCACATGAGAGCCAGGGGGATGTGTGGGGTGGGGGCCGTGGGCCTCCAGATGTCCCTGCTCTCTGGCCTTTGCTGACATGGCCCGCCCTCCAGGCTGGCCAGGGACTGTCCTCCCACCTTGATGGTGGGGGTCCAGGAGCTGACATTGGGGCCCCCACCCCATTCCAGGTGAAGCGGGGGAAGCCCCAGTGAGGGCCAGGACCCCACTGTTCTGCATCCTCTCTTTTTTTTTCGCCCAGTGCAGCCTCGTTTCTGAATTTCCCAAACTGGAGCAAATCAAGCTGTGGAAGTGGGATCACTGCCCTCCCGGCCCCCGCATCCTGGGGGGCCCCCCCAGCCCCGGGGCAGCCAGCCAGAAGGAGACATTTCGTTGTGCTGGCAGGGCTGGGCACGACAGCCTCAGCGCACCCAGACAGCTCCTGCCCACATGACTCCCCCTCTGGGCTGCAGCATCTGAGCACCTTCCCCTCTGTGGGGGCCCCGAGCCCCTGCCCCTGGGTGCTCCCCGAGACTCCTGTGCAGTTTAGCCTCCAGAGCCTCTGGCTGCGTCACTCCCAGGCCGGGCCAGGACTGGGCCCCCAGGACCGTGGGGGCCCCGGGCTGCAGCCTCCCTGCCAGGCTCCAGACCCTCCTGTGGCCTGAGCCCTCTCTTGGCAGCTTGTAGCCTCCACCAGCTGGTGCCTCTGCATTCCCACACGTTTGGGCTTCCAGACTCCTGTCTCTTGGAGGGCAAACTTTGACCTTGGGCCCTGCAGTCCTGGCCACTGAAGTCTTAGTGCCACGGGGTTTTGGGGTGCCTCTCTTCCCACTCACCCAGAGGGGAGGCTGCATGTGTCCCAACATTGCCAGTCTTGGCCTTGAACACCCAGGAGGCCATGCTGGAGGCTCTGGCAGGAGAGAGTTTGACACTTTGGGGTCCCCCAAGCCTCAAAGAGGCCAGGTGCGGACTCCAAAATGGGTGCTCTGTCAGGTGCAGGTTGCCTGTCCTTACATTTTTCCTGGGAGAAGTGCAGGCTCAGAGGGGAACCCATAGAAAGTCCACTCTATACCATGCATCAGCTAGGAATGCATTTGGATGCAAGTAACAGAAAATTCAGCTTCAGGGGCTCAAACAGGCAGGGATGTATCTTTTCACTTTCCATCAAGTTCTGAAGGGGTTGGTTGCTTTTGTGATTCAATGATCCAGTGCAATAAGAAAGGAAGTGGGAAGGGGAGTGCTGGCAGGGGGTGCCCCTTTAATTCAGAGACCAATGCAGATGAGGAATCCCCTGGCATATTTTGGCCAGAACTTTGTAAAAATGTCAGTCCTGGCCTTGGGGCAAGGGGCGGTCAGATACTCAGCTGTCTGAAAGAAAACTGAGTCCTAATGGCTAGCATTGGGTGGGCAGCTGGCGGGGTTTGCCCCAAGTCTTGAAGCCATTTGAAGCGCTTGCTCGTGTGCTGTCTCACATGGACCTTGCCATGGTCCTGCGACAATGGCAGTGCAGGGATCATTGGCTTCTTTGCAGATGAGGAGACTGAGACTCAGGGAGGTCAGGTAAGTGGTCCCAGGCCATGCAGAACGGCCAGAACTGGAACCCAGTTCATTTGACCCACATCAGGGCTTCTGAGCCTGCTCTTTTCAGCCTCCCCACCTGGGAAGGTGGATGTGGCTTAGGACAAGGCTGGTTTTCAATTCCCTTCCTCCCCCCCTACTGCCCCCTCCTCTGTGATCCCCACCCTCAGAAATCCAAGAGCAGAGACTTCCCTTAGAGAGCCCAAGATTCCAGGAGGTACACACCTTCTCGGACACTTCCCAGGAGCTCAGCCGGTGCATGCAGCCAGCACCATGGACGCCTGGTCTCCTCTCTCTGTTGCTGATGTCCATATCCTTCCACGGGGCAGCCAGGGGATGCAGGGAGGGGCACAGTGGGCAGTACATTTGAGTTCCCACCCGGCCCTGCAGGGATAGCCACTTCCTCTCTGGAATGCAAGACCATCCTGAAAAATGGGGGCTTGGACCCAAGGACTTGTCAACTCTGGCATTTGGAGAAGTTTGGCCCAAGCCAGTTGTCCCCTCACCATCCCTCAACAGGTCAGAGACAGAGGTGCCTCTCGTGTGAGCCGGTCCTTCCAGGAGCGCCCAGCTCCCTTCTGGGAACAGTCCTCTCTCACCTGGATTTTCAGCTTCTTTCCTTTCTGGGTCTTTCTGCTTGGCCTGCAGTCTCCATATTCAAAATAAAGATTACAAAATACAAGCTGTGGCTGCCACCCAGATGCTCCTCCACTTTGGCTGAGCTCATCACAAGGAATCACCATCCTCCTCCTCACTTCTCCTTCCCGCTCAATCCGACCAGGCTCTGCTCACTAGCTTTACCCCGGTCTGCCAAAGCCTGAGCACTGACCCCATCCACATCTCATTGGCCCTTCCTCACAAGGAACCTGTGACACCCAACGGAACTTTTACCAATATCTGCTGGGCATGTATGCTGGGTGTTAGGTTACAACGGTGAGTAAGAAGTTGTGGCTCCCCTCAAGCCTGGCAGCTTGCAGCACTGAATGCAATCTGCAAGCTCCAGGCTTCTTGGAAGCCGTTCCAGCTGTTGCAAAGGTGAGAACACCTCAGCAAATGGCATCTGTTATCTGCAGATTGAAAAATAGCTTCACACTTAATCTCTGTGGGGTGCTAAGGGCTCTCCATACACACAGACACACCTGACAGGGACAAGCTCCTCCTGCCTCAGGCCTCTGCAGAGGCTGTTCCCTCTGCCCTGCCTGAGTCCGACCTTCCCCTCCCCCCAGCATACCTGACACCCAGTAGGTCTGCCACTTTCCGTGTTTCAGTCATAGCACTTATCGCTGCTGCAGTTATCTGATCATTTCATGGATTTATCTGTTTAGTCTTGTCTCATGCGTGTCCTGCTCATGCCGTAGCAGGTGCTGGGCATTTAGGAAGGGCTCAATCAGTATTTGTTGAACAAATTGGTGCCTGAGTGAAGTGCATACGGTAGTTTTTGTGATTGGCTAAATCGTAACTGTTTCTATATAAATGGATTGGAATTCCTGGGAGGCTTTTATAGACATGTATCTTCCCTGAGTGTGCAGGGGTCTGATGGTGCATTTTGACAGGGTGCGGGCATCCTCGAACTTGGAGAGCAGGATTCCCTTGTGTAGACAAGTCAGTGAGATGAGGGCTGAAAAGTGCTTCACACAGTGCCTGGCCAGAAGCCCACCTCCACCCTACCCCTCGCCTCCGGGCCCCAGCCCCCTGCCCCTAGCCTCTGCCCCTGGCCCTTCCTTCCTGTTTATGACTACCTCCGTACAGCAGGATTTCTCCAGCGTGGCTCCATGGACATTTGGGGCTGGGTAATTCTCGGTAGCGGGGTCTGTCCTGTGATTTGCAGGATGTTTAGCAGCACCCTGGGCATCTACCCACAAGATGCTGTTAGCATCCCCCAGTCATGGCAGTCAGAAATGTCTCCAGGCATTGCCAGATGTCCCCTGAGGGCAAAGCCGCCTCCACCTGAGAACTCCAGCTGTAGAGGGCCCCTGGCAGGTGGATACTCTCGTCTGAAAAGGCACTGTCCTTGGTCTCCCAATTTCCCCAAATTCCTTAAAATGACAAAATATAAGCATAAAAGAAGATACTTTATAAGAGCAATGGATTCATAACCATGCTGATTATGAAAACAAGAAAGGGCACTGCTGGTGGCTCAGAACTTTTGCAGGATTCCTGCGAGGTAGAAAGCAGAAGACCCCGATTGCTGGAGAGGGCTGGGAGGAGTCAGAGCACGTGCCCGGTCACTAGACCGTCCACTCTGAGAGGCCAGGGCCTGGGAGTCTGTGTCTCCCTCCCCAAGGCCTGGGCATGGTGCATGGCTGTTGAATGACTCAGCAGGTTAATGAATGATTGAGCATGTGAGCAAATGAATGAAGAAATGGGTGAGGTCAAAGCAGGTCCCAAGTTATTCTAAGTCAGAGGCAAGCAGGGTGGCGAGCAGGGACTGTGCAAGGAAAATCTGGAAATGTGGGCGGAGAACGGGCTTCCTCCCTCCCTCCACAGCCTTGGCAGCACTGACCCTCAAGGGCTGGTTTTTGCTTTCTACTGAGCTTTCAAAAAATTCAGATTATTTTTTACTTGTTTTAATATTGAAATCATTTCCTACATTTTTCTATCAGAATTCTTTGTAGCTTTGCATGACACTCCAGTCTCTAATATCAAGAAATAGCAATTTATGCTACGGAAAATACTAATTCCTCAAAAAGTTAAACATAGAATTACCACATGACCAGCAATTCCACTTCTAAGTATATACCCCAAAGAACTAAAACCAGGAACTCACACAAGTACTTGTATATCAATATTCATAGCAGGATTATTTATAATAGCCAAAAGGTTGAAACAACCCATGTGTCCATCAACAGATGAATGGATGAATTGAATGTATATACATATAGTGGAATATTATTCAGCTGTAAAAAGGAATGAAGTTCTGATACATGCTACAATATAGATGGACCTTGAGAACATTATGCTAAGTGAAATAAGGAAGGTCCATAAGGACAACTGTATGATTCCCTTCAATGAAATATGTAGAATAGACAAGTTCATACAGGTAGAAAGTAGACTGGATTTTGCCTGGGCCTGGGGAAAGGAGGAGTGAGGAGTTATTGCTTAATGGATATAGAGTTTCTGTTTGGGGTGATGAAAAAGTTTAGAAATAGTTATGATGGTTGCACAACATGTGAGTGAAAATAATGCCATTGAACTGTATACTTAAAAGGGTTAGAATGATCATCTCAATTGATGCAGAAAAGGCATTTGACAAAATCCAGTACTCCTTCAAAAAAGAAACACAGAAAAAAACTAGGAATTGAAGGACACTTTCTCAGCATGATAAAGGGCATATATGAAAAACCCAGAGTTGAGAATTGTGGGAAAATGGTGGAGTAAGAAGCTCGAGGAATCAGTCCCTCCACCAAACCAACTCCTGAGCTAGCAGGAATTGTCTAAATCAATTATCAGGAAACTCTGCAGTCTACTGGAACATTGTGCAGCCTCCAGGGAAGAGATGAAGGAAAAGGTGGATAAATTGTGTTAAATATCAGTGAATTTCACCCTTTGGCAGCATCTACCATCTCCATCCCTCAATGACATGGCAGGCAGGAGTGGGGACTGCAGCCCAGGCTCCTGGGGCAGCTTTCTGGTGCCAGGGTGGGCTACAAGAACCTAGTCCTCCAAAATCCAGGTGTGTGTGGTCTGATTACTGATCATTGCTTTTGTTCAGCTACTTCAGATCACTGGGGGACCAGCTATGAGGGCAGCCATTATCCCACAGGCAAAAGCAGCAGAAGAGCATTAAAGATAAAGTACCAATTTTGTTCTCTTTTCTCTTTCTGTTTCTCTGTTTGGAAGCAAAAATAATTTGAAAAAGTCATAATTGATTACACCAGTACTCAACAAAACTACTACAACAATAGCAACAACTAGCAATCCCAGAGAGCAGAAACTAGATTTCCAAAGTTATAATATAATACTCAGAATGTCCAGGTCTCAAAAAAAATTGCAAAACACACAAAGAAACAGGAAAGTATGGCCAATTCACAGAAAAAGTAAGTTGCCAGAAACTATCCCTGAGTAAACTCATGCATTGGAATTACTAGTCAAAGACTTTAAAACCAACTGTCTTAAATATACACAATGAACTAAAAGGAATCCACATGCAAAGAACTAAAGGAAATTAGGAAACCATCTGAACAAAATAAAGAGCTGGAAATTATAAAAAGGAACCAAACAGAAATTTTGGAGCTGCAAAGAGCAGCAATTGGAAATGAATAATTCATTAGATGATTCAACAAAAGAGTTCAACAGGCAGAAGAAAGAATCAGTGAACTTGAAGACAAGATAATTGAAATTATCCAGTATGAAGAGCAGAAAGAGAAAATAATAAAGACATTAACAGAGCCTGAGGGATCTGTGTTACACCATCAAAAATATGAACATACACATCATTGGAGTCCCAGAAGGACAAGAGAGAGAGAAAGGGGCAGAAAAAGTATTTGAAGAAATAAAGACCCAAAACTTCCCAAATCCAATTAAAGACATGAAAATACACATCTAGGAATCTAGGAATCTTAAGAACTGCAAGCAGACAGACTCTAAGAGAACTACACCAAGACACAGTAGAGTGAAATTGTCAAAATCCAAAGACAAAGAGGATTTTGAAAGTAGCAAGAGAGAAATGGCTTGTCACATACAAGGGATTCCCAATAAGATTAACAACAGATTTCTCATCAGAAACCATAGGTACTAGAAGACAGTAGGGTGACATACTTAAAGTCCTTAAAGAAAAAGACTGTCAACCAAGAATTCTATATCCAACAAAATTATCTTTCAAAAACAAAGTAGAAAGTAAGACATTTACAGATAATGAAAAACTGAAAGAGTTCATTACCAGAAAAGCCCAACTCTACAAGATATGTTAAAGGGAGTGCTTCAGGCTGAAATAAAAGAACAGTAGGGAGTAATTCAAAGCCATGTGAAGAAACAAAGAACGTTCGTAAATATAAAATCCTGAATTATTGTATTTTGGTTTGTAACTTATTTTTATCTTGAGATGAAAGCAAAGGAAAATACAACATACCAAAACATATGGGATACAGTGAAGGCAGTGCTTAGAGGGAAATTTATAGCTCTAACTGCCTACAATAAAAGAGAAGGTCAAAAATCAATTACCTAATTTTACACCGAAAGAAGCTATAACATGAAGAACACACTAAACTCAAAATTAGTAGAAGGAAAAATTAATAATGATTAGAGCAGAGAGAAATGAAATACAGAATAGAAAAACAATAGAGAGAATCAACAAAATTAAAAGTTGGTTTTTGAAAAGATCAATAAAATCAACAAACCTTTAGCCAGCCTGACAAAAAAGGGAGAGGACACAAAACTAAAATCAGAAGTAAAATGGGGCACATTACTACCAATCATATAGAAATAAAAAAGGATTATTAAGAGGGTACTATGAACTATTATAAGCTAACAAATTAGTAGGCCTAGATGAAATTAATAAATTCCTAGAAATGTACAATTTTCCTAATATAATGCAAGAAGAAATAGAAAATCTTAACAGTCCTATAAGACATAAAGAGATTGAATTAGCAATTAACTGCCCCCACCAACAACAACAAAGTCAAGGACCAGATGGTTTAACTGTTGAATTCTACCAAACATCTGAAGAAGATTTAACACTAATCCTTTTCAAACTCTTCCAAAAAATAGAAGAGGAGGAATTTGCTTTCTAACTCATTCTATGAGGCCAGCTTACCCTGTTACCAAAGCAAGATAAAGAAAGCACAAGAAAAGAAAATTGCAACCCAATATATCTTGTGAATATAGATTCAAAAATCCTCAACAAAGCACTGGCAAACCAGATCAAACAGTATATAAAAAGTATATATGGTGTATATTATACACCATGGCCAAGTGAGTTTTATTCCAGGAATGCAAGGATAACTCAACATAAGAAAATCAATGAGTTTAATACATCACATTAATAGAATGAAGGAAAAAAAATGATCATCTCAATTGACTCAGAAAAGGCATTTGACAAAATCCAACATCCTTTCATGATAAAAAAAAAACCACTCAGAAACTAGGAATTCAAAGGAACTTTCTCAACATGCTAAAGGGAATTATGAAGAACCCTCAGAAAATACCATACTCAATGGTGAAAGACTGTAAGTTTCTTCCCTAAGCTCAAGAACAAGACAAGGATGTCCGCTGTCACCACTGTTACTCAACATTGTACTGCAAGTTCTAACCAGAGCAGTCAGGCAAGAGAAAGAAGTAAAAGGCATCCACATTGGGAAAAAAAGGAGTCAAATAATCACTATTCACAGACGACATGATCCTATGTATAGAAAATCCCAAATATTCCACAAGATAGCCACAAAAACTAATAAACTTACTCAGCAAAATTACAAGACACAAGATAAACACTCAGAAGTCAGTTGGGTTTCTATCCACCAGTAATGAACATTCTACAAAGGCAATCAAGAAAATAATTCCATTTACAATAGCATCTAAATTAATAAAATACTTAGGAATGAATTTAAACAAGAAGGTGAAAGATTTGTACAGTGAACACTACAAATCATTGGTGAGAGAAATGAAAGAGGATGTAGATAAATGGAAGGACACCCCATTACCGTGGATTGGAAGACTTAACATTGTTGAGATGTCCATACTACCGAAAGTGTTCTATACATTCAGTGCAATCCCTATGAAAATTCCAACAGTCTTTTGGCAGAAATGGAAAAACTGATCCTCAGATTCATAACTTACTACAAAGTGATGGTAATTAAAACTGTTATATGGATAGACATATAGACCAATGGGATAGAATTGAGAGTCCAGAGATTAATTCACACATCTATGGCCAGTGGATTTTCAACAAGGGTGCCAAGTCCACTCAATGGGGAAAAATAATCTCTTCAACAAATGGTACTGGGACAAATGGAAATCCATATGCAAAAGAATGAATGTGGACCCCTACCTCTCACCATATAAAAAAATTAATCCAAAATAGAACAACCTAAATATAAGAGCCAATATTACAAAACACTTACAAAGAAAATATAAGGAAATATATCGAGGACCTTGTAGTAGGCAATGGAATTTCAGTTTTTACACCAAAAGCACAAGTAACAAAATAACAAATAGATAAAATGGAATTCATCAATTAAAAAGTTTTGTGCATCATAGGATATTATTAAGAAAGTCAAAAGATAGTCTACAGAAAGGGAGAAAATATTCGGAAACCATATATCTGATAAGGGTTTATATATTAAATGCTAAAATCCAACAACAAAAAGACAAACAGCCTGATTAAAAAAATGGACCAAGGATTTGAATAGATATTTCTCCAAAGAAGATATTTAAATGGCCAAAAAGTATATGAAAATGTGCTTAACATCTTAGCCATTAGAGAAATGCAAATTAAAACGACAATGAAATACCACCACTTCACATCCACTAGGATGGCTATTGTATTTTAAAAACGGAAAATAAGTGTCGGCAAGGATGTGGAGAAGTAGGAAGCCTCATACACTGTTGGTGGCAATATAAAATGGTGCAGCCGCTGTGGAAAAATTTTGGTGGTTCCTCATTAAGTTAAACAGAATGGCAGTATGAACTGGTAATGAGACTCCTAGGTATATACTCCAAAAATTGAAAGCAAGGAATCAGACAGATATTTGCACACCATGTTTATCAGAGCATTATTTGCAATAGCCAAAAGGTGAAAGCAGCCCAACTGTCCATCAGCAGATGAATGGATAAACAAAATGTGACAAATCCGTAAATGTAATATCATTCAACCATAAAAAGAAGTGAAGTGCTGGTACATGCCACAACATGGATTAAACTTGGAAGACGTCAAATTGAGAGAAATAACCCAGACGCAAAAGGACATATATTGTTTGATTTTCCTTTATGAAATACTTAGAAAAAGAAAATCCATAAAGATAAAAATCAGAATAGTGGTTACCTGAGGTGAAGGGAAGGGAAAAGCAAAATTTTCCCTATTTGCAGATGGCATGACCTTATATATCGAAAATCTTGAAAAATCCACAACAAATTTATTAGAGCTAATAAATGAATTCAACAAAGTGGCAGGATACAAGATCAACACGCAAAAATCAATAGTGTTTCTGTACACTAGTAATGAACATTATGAAGAGGAAATCAAGAAAAAATTCCATTTACAATAACAGTTAAAAGAATCCAATAGCTAGGAATAAATTTAACCAAGGATTTAAAGGACTTGATTGTGGAAATCTACAAAACATTGCTGAAAGAATCAAAGAAGATTGAAATAAATGGAAGGACATTCTGTGTCCATGGATTAGAAGACTAAATATTGTAAAGATGTTAGTGCTACTCAAAGTTATTTACAGATTCTACGCAATCCCATTAACATTCCAGTAGAAATGGAAAAGCCAATCATCAAATTCATATAGAAGAGTGGCTGAAACCATCTTGAAAAAGAACAAAATTGGAGGATTCACACTTTCTGATTTCAGAACTTATTACAAAGATACAGTACTCAAAACAGCATGGTACTGACACAAGAACAGACATATAGACCAAAGGAATAGAGTGTTGAGTTCAGAAATCAACCCTCACATCTATTGCCCCATGGTTTTTGATAAGGGTTCCAAGTAAATTCAATGGGGAAAGAACAGTCTCTTCGGAAAACACGTAGTGTGGGGAAACTGGATATCCAAATGTAAAAGAATGATGCTGGACCCCTACATCACACCTCACACCACAAACAAAAATTAACTCAAAATGGATCCACGTAAAAATCAAAACTATAAAATTCCTAGAACGAAACATAGGAAATCATCATCAGGACCCTGTGCTAAGCAATGTTTTTTCAGACTATAGCCGTTTGGGAATTTGATGTAATTATGAATTCCAAAAATATAATTGGATCATGCTTGTAAACTGATGTGTTAATCTGGGCAAGATTAGGTTATGATTAGTGTGTTGAGCCCCACCTTTTGGTGGGTGGGGAATCAAATATAAAGGCATGGCAAGAACAGTTTTGAGTAGCAGTCTTTTGAGAAGCAGCTTTGATGTTGGAAAGAAGGCCCCAGGAGAAGAGAAGCGAACCATTCGCCTGATAGTCTACAGCTGACCTTGTGGAGGAAACAGGAGCTAAGCCCGGAGAGAAACGCAGCCCCGGGAAGAGAGGAACCCAAGAAGCCTGAACCCTGGCAAACGTCGGCAGCTGTCTTGCTCTAGCACGTGGCAATGGACTGTGGTGAGAGAAGAAACTTAACGCTTTATGGCCTGGTATCTGTGGACTTCTACCCCAAATAAATACCTTTTATAAAGACCACCCATTTTTGGTATTTCACATTAGCACCCCTTTGGCTGACTAATACACAGACTATACCAAAAGTACAAGCAACAAAAGGAAAAAATAGGTAAATGGGCCTTCATCAAAATCTAAAACTTTTGCACATTAAAGAACTTCACCAAGAAAGTAAAAAGACAACCTACAGAATGGGAGAAAGTATTTGGAAACCGTATATCTGATTAGAGTTTAATATTCGGAATATAAAAAGAACTCCTAGAAATCAATAACAAAAGCAAAAATGATCCAATTAAAAATGGGAAAATGATTTGAAAAGAACATTTCTCTAAAGAAGTTATGCAAATAGCCAATAAGCACATGATAATATGACATCATTAGTCATTTAGGGAAATGCAAACCAAAGCCACAATGAGATATCATTTCATACTCCTTAGAATGGCTACTATTTAAAAAATGAAAATAACCAGTTTTGGTGCGAATGCAGAAAAATAGGAACCCTCACGCCTTGTTGGTGGGAATGCAAGATGGTTCAGCCACTGTGGAAAACAGTTTGGAGCTTCCTCAGAAAGTTAAATACAGAATTACCATATGACCTGGCAAGCCTACTTCTAGGTATATACCCATAAGAACTGAAAGCACGGACTTGAACAGATATTTTCACACTGATATTCATAGTGGCATTATTCGTAATTGCCAAAAGATAGAAGCAACCCAAGGTACTTATCCAAGATAGATGGATAAACAAAATGTGGTATATACATACAATGGAATATTATTTAGCCATAAAAAGAATTGACATTCTGGTAAAGAGTTAAAAAAAAAAAAAAAAAAAGAATTAGCCCAGCAAATGGGGTGGGAATTACATACATCTCTTCACAGAGCTGTTTTCACTGGAAACAGGGCATTTAACTCATATAAAAAACCATATGAACAAATAAAATGAAGCAAAATCCTGTCATATGCTTTAAAGATGCACCTTGAAAACAATATGTTCAGTAAAAGAAAGTAGATGCAAAAAATACACACTGTATGACTGCATTTTTATGAAATGTCCAGACAAATCTCTAGGGACAAAGTAGATTGGTGATTGCCTACATGGGGCATAGGAATGGAAAGTGACTGTAAATGGGCATGAGTTTTCTTTTTAGGGTGATGGAATTGTTCTAAAATTAGTTTGTGATTTGTGTGCACATAAAATGGGTGAATTTTATGGCATGTAAATTATATCTCAATAGAAGTCATTATCAATCCCGCATTCCCAAACATCACATATAGGTAAAGGCACTAGAGCCCTAGAAACCGTAAAAGTAACTGTTGATCTAGAAGGAAAATGCTCAAAAGAATAGTTCTAGACTACTTTTTTTTCTTTAGACATCAATTTTTCTCTTTGGCTTGTGTGTGATCATATTCTCATCTGGAAATAGTGACCTTGAAAAGAAAAGGCCTGAAGTTCTGACACCTGCTACAACACGGATAAACCTTGAAGGCATCACATTGAGTGAAATAAGCCAGACACAAAAGGACAAATATCGTATGAGCTTACGTATATGAAATAATTAGATTATGCAAATTCATAAGAGCAGAAACTAGAATCCAGTTTGCCAGGGGCCAGGATGGGGTAGGGAATGGGGACTCAAAGCTTAATCGGTGCTGAATTTCTCTTTGGGGTGATGGGAAGGTCTTGGTACTGGATGGTGGTGATGACAGCATAGCACTGTGAATGTAATTAGCAGCACTGAATTGTACATTTAAAGTGGTTAAAATGGGAACTTTTAAGTTGTATATATGTTATGTTACCAAGTAACATTACCAATTAATTTTTTAAATTGTAGAACTTTACAACACAAATGTAAACCCTAATGTAAACTCTGAACTACAGTTAACAGTATAAGTACAATAATATTGTTTCTTCAACAATTGTAACAAAAATACAACCCTGATGTAAAGTGTTAACAATAGAGAAAACTGTGTGAAGGGGGTTATATGGCAAATCTGTACTTTCTGCATGACTTTTCTATAAACATACAGCTTCTCTAATTAAAAAAAAAAATGGTTAAATTAGCAAATTTTATGTTATATATAGGTGGATAGTTTTACTATAACAAAATAGTGATATGTGAAAATTGGGGAAACATTTTTTGTCATTACCATTAAGTGAAGAGCAGGTTAGCGTGGTGGAAATCTGGCAAGACCCCACCCCTTCCACATGTCCAGTGACAGGCAGAGTGGCGTGAGGAGCCAGCTGCGCTGAGCCTCCTGGGGTAGAGGCTGTGTGGTCTAGAGCTGATATGCACTAAGTTCATGGGCCTGGTGGCAGGTTGAATTATGTCCACAGAGGAAAGCATGTCCTTAAGCTTAACCTTCCTGGGGCGTGCACATGCTGTCAACAGGACCTTGGAAGACGTTCTTTTTAGTTAACGTGTGGCAGCTGAACCAGGCTGGTCTTTACCTACTACTACAGGCTTTGCAGAGAGAGAGCCACATGCAGGAGCTGGAAGCCGGAAGTCAACAGAACTCAGAAGAGAAAGGAGAGGCCCTCGCCGTGTGATGGAAAAACCAAGGAACCCGAGGGTGGCCGGCTAGCCAGAATGCTCCCGAGCCTGGGAGGACGCCAGCCTTCCAGCCTGCAGCAAACCCGGCTGCTGAGCCAACCCATTACATGTAATTTGCCATGGCAGCCTGGGAAAGAAGACATCCCTGGAGTGCAAGTTGCATTTCCACTGCTTACTTTCTGAGGCCTTGGAAGATTGTTTAATCTTTTTATTCCTCTCTCTTCAACTGGAAAATGGAACTTCATTCAGTATCATAGTGCTGGAGTACAACACTGAGCCTCACAAAGCCGGCTTCTGGGGCATGGTATGCTTGTGGCAGGAGATAAGAAATATGCCTTGTGGCAATCGCCACCAAGAAGAGATTGCGGGAGGGCTGAGAGGGGCTGAGTGCAGAGGCCATTGGGGAAGGCCCTACTGGGTAGATGTGGCCTCCTGAGATGAAGGGAAGGCAGGATCCTGCCCTGGTGAGGCATGGGCCACACAACAGGAGCAGTGCAAAGGCCCTGAGGCACGAACCTTGCAACAGGAAGGAGCTTAGTGTGACTGGCAGGGAGGCCCCAGGACCCTAAGTCCTGCATGCTTTTGTGGGCCACAGTAAGGATTTTGAATTTTACTCTGAGCGAGGTGGGAGATTGAGCATGGGTCTTGAGTGGATAGCTGTTATGCTCTGTTGAATGTTTGGAAAGGGTCATGCTGGCTGCCGGGAGAATAGACTTACGGGACGTCAAGGCGGGGAGCAGGCCGCTTAGGAGGCTGGCAGAGTCTGTCGAGGATGAGGTTTCGGGGCCTGGATGCACTTTGAAGTAAGAGGTACTGGACTTGCTGACGCGCTGGCCGAGCATCCTGCGGTTGTGGCGAGATTCACGTGGGGTGTGGGGTGACCCAGGGAAGTGGCCCGTACGAGCACTCAGCAATGTCAAATGAACGGGCGCTCACAGCCGTCCTGCAGATTCCTGCGGGGTCTTACTAGCCAAAGTGACGAGTCCTTGGCAGCCATTTGGGAAGGAACTTCTGGATCGGGGGCCTCGGGCTTGCCAGGCCGAGAGCACGGAAGACCCAGCCGCGACCCTTTGCCCGGGGGCCACCTGGTAGAAGGTGGGCAGCTCTGGGGAGCTGTACAAATGCGGCCCGCGGCAGGCTGGGGCCATGCCCTCCAGCACGGTCAGGCCAGTGAGCCCCCGCTGGGAGCCGGGAGAGCGGCGGCACGCCTGCCTCGGGTCCCAGGACTCGTGTGGCCTCCCGTCCAGCACATCCACCTGGAGGAGGGGTCAGTCCATCGTCACACACACAGAACGCGCTTGCAAACGGGACAAGGGGGCCAAGAGCAGGTGTGGGGGAGGCGTCTCCTGCAGAAGGGGCCCCATGCAGGGGTTCCGGGGTCCCTGGGGTGGGGTCCACAGAGAAGGAGCAGAGCGTG
>JAQZBX010048502.1:0-20184 GCA_029593785.1 Cabassous unicinctus
AAAGTAATTTAGGCCAAAATAAAATCAAAATTATATTTAAAATATGAATGCAACTATGCAAAATATACATGGATGAAGAGAAGGGCTTGAAGGAACCACGGAAAGATTTGGAAAGCATTCAGATACTGAAGTGTAAGAAATGGGCATAATATTGTGTTTATTTTGTTTCTATTTTATTTTAGTGTTGTCCACATGTTGTTTGCAAAATAAAAACAATTTTGGGGAGAAAACTTCACAAGATGGAGAACTCATGAATTTGAATTTCACTAAAATACAGTGTCTCTTTATATGTTTCCTGGCTATTAAAAGTAGAAATGCCTGCCTATGGCTTTGCCTTGGATTCTTTTTTTTCCCCCAAGAGAACAGGTACAAATAAACTAAATCATGTCATCTGAACCTAGGAAGACCCTGCCCAAGTTTATTTACTTTATCAGTCCTTGGTTTCGTCATCTATAAAATACAGAAGTTAGGACAAGAAAATTGTCTTTCTTTTTCTCCTGGCAGAACCCATTTTCCTATCTCTTATTGCATGGATAACTCTTTACTCACTCATTTGTTTACTCTTTTAGGGGTCCTTTGGCTGCAAAAGTGGACCTTAACCCTGGCTTCACATTTAATTCACCTAGAGAACTTTTGGAAAATACTGATGCCCAGTCTTCTGCCCCACCCCTCCCACACCATATATTCTGGTAAAATTGGTCAGGGAGTGGGGCCAGGTATTAGTATTTTAAAGATCCCCTGGGTGATCAGGTTTGAGACCCACTCTTCTAGAGAGCAGAGTCTGCCTCTGAGCTACCCCTATCCTGGGCACTTTGTATGGAGGTGTGAGCATATCTGCATTTCTAAGCTTCAACATGTAAGGGTTGAAAAGGGTTGCTCCTGCTACAGTTGTCAGCAATCTGCAGCTTTTGGACAGACTCTGAATCATCTTTCAGGTCTTCATTAAATTTTGCTACCCTATAAGACAGACTTTTCTGATTACCTTCATCTAAAGCAGCTCCTCATTTCTCTCTGTCACCAATCCTCTTTGTCCCATACTCAACACCATTTTGTAAGGATGCCCCACCCCAGAAGTGGAATCAACAGGGAGGGAGAAGAAACACATGTCTGGTCTCATGAGAGCAGAAATAGGACCAGCCACCCATTTAAAGTGCCTGAAATCCTTGGGCAACCCAATGAGGAAGATCTTGGTGTGACACTGCATTTCCCACCAATTTAATTTTATTCAGGAAAAGAAGATTTGTAACTAGCAGAGGGGTGTAATTTATTCAGTTTATAGATACACAAGAGAAACATGCCAAAAATATGAATGTTGCTTCTCATTAAAGGGGGATTTTTCTGCTTTCTTCATAGATCTTGGGTGTTTTCTCAGTTTTCTCTAATGATGCATGTTACTTTAACAAACAACAAAATAACATTAGTAATAATAATACATTTTCCACCAGAAAAAAATGCTGACGTGAGTCACAAGTGGGTTTGGCTTAAAAGCAACTGTGAAGATTGCCTTGGGGGAGCATCTGCTAGCACCTTCTCCCCCAAGCTCCTTTCCAAAATCCAACATCAATAGTTTAACACGCCTAAATATTTGCACTTTTGCGATTTTATTACTTTCACCCAATAAACTCTGTTTCTATAATTTCTTGGTTCTTCAGAATTTAAAATGTGTTTATTGGCTCTTAAAAGTAGGTAGTTGGTTAGCAAGGCTCGGAAAGGTATCAAATGACTCCAGGTTTATGGAAATAGCTTTAAATAGATTCCAAGTTTATGGAAAGAATGAACCTCAAGCATGCTGACTGCAGCAGAAAGTAGAAATTAAGTCTTCCCTGAGGATGTTTGACTGTTTAATATAATTTTTAATGATGAAACATCTTTAGATTAGGAAAAGTGCAGCTCTTTTGGCCACAGAGGGAAATACATAATATAAGCCCCAGAAAGAAAGAAGAATGAAAGCGAATCAAATAAGGAAAGATGAGAAGCAAAAGAGCATCTCAAAATCTAAGATGATAAAAGTCTGTCCTCCGGGGACTCGTTTTCAAAAGTGTCCTCTACAATAACACCCAGTGGTGTTTGCAAATAGGGCCCAATTACATGACTTGATTACGAATTCAATCTGTGGTTTTATGCATCTACTAGACTCAAAGCCCTTCCTTCTGACTCTCTGCCCTTGCCGTGTAGGATAAAGGGCAGCTTCACAGAACAGCAAATACTTTTTTCTTAGGCAGGAAAATAGGAGAAACAGTTCTGCAAAGTGGTAAATTGTACAGGATGAGCCAAAGGGAGTGAGGTTAGTTTGTGCAAGTGTGTGTGCATGCACATGTGTGTTTGATTTAGTTTTTGCAATTTCATCTATTTCCATCTGAAAAATGTTATATGCATATTGTTTGTAATGCACAATGACATAGTTAAAAGCAGATCTTGCTCTTTTTTTTCCCCTTCCAGATCATATTTGATCTTTACAGCAACAGCAGATTAAAATCCCTTTTTTAAGAATAGGAAATCAACCACAGAATTAAATCACAGTAGCCAGACAGAGCACAGTACTTAATCATACTCTCACCTGAACATGCTGAAGTGAACTAATTTTTTCCAGGAGACTTTATATATATATATAATCCAAATTAATGAGAAGAAAATCGGGGGAAAGAGGTGGGGGAAAAGTAACAGTTTCTGAAGAACTTAGTATGCGGCAGGTACTGTGGCTAACATTCATTTATCCATTACATCACTTAATCCTCAAAGAAACAATGTATTATTTTCTCCTTTATATCCTCCATGAATTAGCCTTGGAGAAATTAGGGGCTTCTTCTAGGTAACTGAGCTAAATAAGAGAACACGGATTGAACCCGGTTCAGACTTAGAACCCTGCATGTGTATGGCATAGTAAAGATAGCATCTTCAAATTACTTAAAATGCACCTCGTGTCCTTGTTTATTTTTTTAATGAATTTTACTCTTTCCAAGACTGGGGAGTGAGATGCTCATAACAGATGCTTCACTGGTGGCTGATGATTCTGACATAGGCGTTCTCAGCTTGGAGGTGGTACAGAGAGAGTTTGCAACGATTTCCTAAGATGCAATTTTGGATGGATACTAAAATAACTTTCACTTTCATCCCTCCAGTGTGTAAGATGAAATCTTTTAAAAGCAAGAGTCCAAAGAAATGTAAATATGGCTTATTCAGGCCTGACATTTCAAAAGAGGTTACCCCCACTGGCAGAACCAGACCTTGTCTATTATCAGGTTTTCTGTCAGTCATGTTGATTAAGGATGATAAACAGTGCAAAGCACTTGGGGTAGGCCAGAGGGCACAATAGAGAGATGTAGCTGACTTGAAAAGGACCACGTTTCCTAAGAATAAAAAAAGCCTGGGCTCTTTCTATACCTTTGCTTCCAAAGATGGAATACTGCTCTTTTGATGAAAGAGCAATCATCTCCGAGAATTCCACTAGAAAGCTAACTGGGAGGACAGTTAACCATGCTTATGGGGGTGTACTGGCCCAGTTGGTGGAAGAGCAGCTCTATTTGTTTGACTCTGACTGTGATCTCAGACTGACCTGAGATTGGCTTTGAAGTTGGCATCTATGCAAAAGGACACTGAGATGTATGACCCCTTTTGTGGGAGAAAGGAAGTGTTTTTTGTCCTTGCTGCCTTGTCTCCATTCCCACCAGTGCTGTGCCATATTCCAGAATTGGGCACAATCCCAGGGCAACAGTCTCTACCTCAGGTTCTCTCCCCTGCTCAAAAGGCCAGAGAACTTTCCCCTAGGTCCAGCATTTTCTCCTTCCTATCAACCCTATCAACTGTAAGCAAGTCCAGGATCCTTGGGGGTGGACTGTCCCAGTCTGATTTTGTTGATTTCTGTTCTCTTTCCTCCCTGCTTTCCTTATAAGAACACACAACATTTTCTTTTTAGTGCTGAGGAAGAGACTTTGGAGTCAAACAACTGTTTTCTGTCTTAAAAACTCTCCTAAGCCAAGAAAATAAAAAAAAAAAGTAAAATACAAGTGAGATATACTCATATCCATAGCTTAATAAATTATAATAGTAATTGATTGTTTTAAGTTTGTTTTTTTTTTCTCTGAGAAACATACTTAAGAAATATAGTAAAGATTTTGGACATAAACAGGCTGAGATTCAAGGACAAAAAATACAATAGAATATCTGTAATTTGGGCAAGTTACACAAACCTTAGCTTTCTGGACTGTAAAATAGTCTAATGATACTCATCCCACTAGGTTAACATAAGAATCATTTAATATATCAAAAGTTCTAAGCACTGCACTGCCTTGCAGTATCCAATAAATTGGATCTCCATTGTCTGGAATGTAGTTAATCAAACCAAAAGAATTATATATTATATTCCAGAGAAATCATACTGTTTATACCTATCACATTTGGAGAGGTTTCAAAGGAAACTTTGTAACAATTTGAAATAATCCCTAGTATAAAAAACTCCAAACTGAGATTAACCCTCAGATTATAATTCAAATGTTTAAAGAAAAAGAAAAAGATTCTATTACAGAGTCCAAGGTTAAGTTAATTTTTTGTATGTACTGTTTCAAATTCTAACTGATATATACTCACTGGTTATAAGGAAGGGAATAAGACACAGTTCCTGCTTTTGAGGGGCTTACAGTCTAGGACAGCACTGTCCAATAGAAACATAATGCAAGCCTCAAATGAAAGCCATGCATGTAATGTAAAAATTCCTAGTAGACACATTTTAAAAGTGAAAGCACAGACGATAGTAATTCTGATCATTTGTGTTCTGACTCTTTGAGATCCAATATCCACATCCTAGTATGGACTAGCCATATTTCCAATGCTCAAAAGCCACGTATAGCTAGTAGCTACAGTATTGAACAGTTCAGGTCTAGAAAGACGTTAATAGATAAGAATAATGGAATGTGGAGAGAGCAGAGTGGGGAAATGAAGGAGAAAAAAGTTGAAGCCATCTTTCAAAGCCCACTCAGAGGCAAAATTTGCAGTTTTATCTCCTGTGACACTCATAAATAGGCGCACTTTCCTTATTCATTGATATAAGATGATATTTTGCCAAATGTTCTTTTTATAGCCACAGAAATAACTTTAAGCATGATTTAACACTGTGGTCTTTTTCTGGTCATTTATAGATTGCCAAGCTTTATTTTTTAATTTTTAAAAATATTCATATAAATTAAAGGTACCGTTTTTCATCAAGAAGACTTCAGTCCCATACCTCTGCTTCCCCCACTCCCCCTGTTGATAAGTCTGTGAGAGCTGCCCAGTAGGTAACCCTGACCCAAGTAAATAAAATCAGATGACAAAAATATGAGCCTCAGTGAGGAGGAAGGCGACCATAAGATAGAAGAGGGCGGGAGGGAGAGAGAGAGAAGAGAGGTAGAAATCTGTTTTGCCTGCATCTTCCATTTTAATAAATATAATCAAAATGGCTTAAAACCCAGTAGGGTCCCAATTCCACAGCCATTTCACTTTTAAATGGTTTGGGACCATTGCCTTAGTCTGGGAAAAGGTGAATTAATTGTGGTCTTTATGAAGGGACAGCTTCTAGAACCAGACAAGGCAGTAAAATGAAGAGTAATTGACTAAGTGGCTCTAAGGAAGGAGAGAAATGTAATTCAGTAAGTCAAAATACTAAAGAGATAGGCAAAGTTCATGGGTTTCTTAAGCTTGGCATTTTAGGATAAGACTGTTCCTTATTTTAAAATTGGACTCCTTAGCAGGATTACCTAATAATCCTTACTTTGGAACTGTAATTTAAGGTGTAAATTAAGGTGACCTCAACGAGAAAGAAATACCTTTAAAGAAGCTGAGATATAAAATGTAAGCCATTTTCAGGAAATGGAAGACCACTGGCAGGTGTTGAAAATGGACCAACAATAGTGAAAAGGGGAAATAAAGAAACAGATTACAGTACAAATGCCTGAGCACCTAATTTAAAACAAAAATGGTTTCCTATGGTTTATGATGAGTGATAAACAGAGTCCACTGTGTGACCATAAAAATATATCTTTAGTTCAGAAAATATGATCTCCACTGTCAGCTTAATGTAGAGATTTAAGTTCATAGCCTTTCTCCTTGAAAGAGTTACAAGGCTGAAGTGACCAATCATTCTGAATGAGTGTACATTTGGAAATCATGAACTATGGCCAAGTAGCATTAGTTTTTAGTGCAATTTAATCATGAATTTACCTATTGCAAGTTATTGTTTAGTTACATATTTTTTAGAGCAGCTAGAGTGGAGTATTAATATCTATAAAACTTCATTAAACTGGCATCATACTTCTGAGAAAAACCCACAAAACTCCAAAGCCCAGTGCTGGATTCCTGCCTCCTCTGGCTCCAAAGCAACTCTGTTTTAATAAATTCTTTCAAAAAACTCAAAAGGGGTCTATGGAGAAACCTCAGGGCATTAAAACAGGAACTCACCTAGAAGACAATGAGCATAAAGACCTTAAGAAATTCTGAGATAAAGCTTCCTAAGAAACATCAAAATAGCAAAAGGGGATGTTAACTCCATTAGCATGTAAAGATAAAGTGAAAAAAAAAAAAAAGATAAAATGTCCATTCACAATTCTTTCCTAGAAAATCTGGTCCGTATCTGGGCACCAGAGTTTCCAATCCCAAGGTATAAACATGCTCAGGAAAAAGCAGAACCACAAATCAGTGATTGTCAAGTGGAGACAAAGATCAGGGGCCATAATAATTTAAATAAGGAATGCATCTGAAAGACCATCATACTGGAGATAGGGATCAAATACAAATGCCTAACTGTGTCCAGGAATTTTGTAATTGAAAGATGAAAGGTAGAACAGGAACCAGTATTTTTGAGTTAGTATTACTATTAGCTGCTTTATAGTCCTACTACTCAAACTGCTGTCCGTGTAGTGGCATCTGCATGCCCTAGGAACTTGTTGGAGATGCAGAAACTGAAAGCCTCCTCCTCTGAACCAGAGACTGCATTTGTGCAAGATTCCAAATGATTAGCAAGCACATTAAAACAGGAGAACCAGTGCTGCACGTCACTTCTATTATTTAAGACTTAAAGCATTTCTACCTGTCGTTACCCTCCCTTCATAGACAAGAAAATTGAAACTCTAAAAGCAACCTGCAAGGGACCAGTTAGCTCAGTTGGTTAGAGCTTGGTGCTGATAAAAGCAAACTGCCCATAGTTTCCCAGGTTGCCAAATGCAGAAATGCAATTCCTATTTAAACCAATCAAATTCCTCTGAAAAGAAATTCCTCTAAAAATAAATTCTACTAAACACAAGCATAAAGATATCAGTAAACTAACCTGAGCAAGATATTTGAGACTGTTTCATTTGTTCTCAATTGCTTTACTCATTTGTGTAGAATGCCTAACAGTTGCCTAATAAAGGGTTGATGGATTATAAATTTGTTTGTGGAGGGCCTGCTCTGTGTGAGGCATTGTATATCAAAACAAGCGGGTATGAGATAAATCCCCTGCCTTCCCGGAGCATTTGTCTAGGAATACAGGATACAGACATATACAAAGAAAACATAAAGATCAGGTCGTTTTTGGGTTGAATGGTCTAGACAAGAAATGCTATCCAAGGGCAGAGGAGTGCACTGCATAAAAGATTGATCAGAGAGTAACTCAGAGAGCAAGACAGGTACTGTAAGTGCTCAATAAATATTAGTTGTTCATATAATTTTCTCAGAGATGGGAACACAACATATACTCTGGGAGAAATGGGAGGCAGCGGTCAGGTTGGTGGGAAGAAATGGGGAGAGAAGTTAGGATGGACTTCAGAGGACAAATTGTAAAAGGTCAGAAGGTTCCAATGGGTTTAGACAGCACTCTAAATTCTAAAAGCAGTAGAACTGGGGAGCCACTGGTTACATTTGAGAGGGTGAATATAATGATGAAAGAGGAACTTTCATAAGCATTTCAAATAATAGTAAATATTAGATAATTCCTGAGATTTGCGGCATTCCTTACAGCTCCAGTAGGGGGAAAAATGTCACTGGGATAAGTGTTACAAACAAAAAGTCTTCATATTAATGGTGTGAAACTAAGCATAAGAAATGAAATCTCTCTCTGGTTTCCAATGGGTGTGCACGGAACTTTCTTGAAAAAGATTCTCCTTACTCTCCAGGCTTACACTGAGCTTAGTTCTAGACTCCAACTCGTCAAAACTTGTACTTCCTGTGCCATGGAATTCTACACTTTATATAAGATAGAAAGATAGATGGATGACTGACAGATGACAGACAGATAAATATAGATACTGATAGATGATAAACAAACATAGAAAATATAGACAGACCCCTCATCTACCTTATTGCTAAAACTGCAGCACCTCGACCAGTGACTGGTCTATGGTAGATGCCCAAACATATTATTATATTTGGATTATTGAATAAATAAATGATGTAATTGAATGGGTTTAGTGCAGAACCTGGGTCTCTGAGTATAGTATAATAGGGATAAATAGAGATAAAATATATGAAATAGAAAAATGATACTCAATAAATGTTAGTTTCAATATGAAGACATGTCTCTTTACCATATATAAACTCAGACTGTTTAATCCTCAGGATAAACCCATGAGGTATTTATTATTTCTCCTATTTTATAGATAAGGCAGCCAAGGCTAAGGGGATTTAAATTACCAGACCAAGTTCTCAAAGTTAATTAAGTAGTAGAGTTAAAAATTGAACTTAGTCATACGAACTCCAAATCCACTGTTCTATAACATTATACCTTAGTGTCCTAGTGGATAATGGACAGACAGATGGCTTGAAATCCAAAATCAAAGTGGGACTAACACTTTGAAAAAAGATTGTCTCCAAAATATTGGTTAAAGTCACCATAAAAATTTTCTGTTTACAGAGCCATGGAAAAAGTTGTAATTTTTCAAAGCAATCTCTCAATCTAAAGATGGGAGAGGGAGTATCAAAGGAAAAACAACAACATAAACACTATGATAGATTTCTAAAAAAGACATTTCCAATCTATTTTTTAGCCAAGAAATTACTTTTTGATTTTCCTAAAGCAGCATGATTGCTGATAGTTCAGCAAATGCAATTTCCCATTACAAACTATCAGAATAATAGCTCTCTAACCTCTCACCTCTCCTCTCCCCCCCACCATGATGCTTCTTACTAAGAATATCTAGCAAATATCAGAGAAACTTGAGGTGATGGCAGTAAAAATATTTGGCAATGGATCTTGTAAAGAATCAATATGTACTGATGCCATAGATTAAATATGGCCAGAGATGCCTTGTTTCTCCTTCCTTTATGGGGGAGGGCGGGGGGGCGGATCTAATTTCCCTCACCTTGAATCTGAAATGGCCTTAGTGGCTCACTGAAATCAATAACAAGTGATGCTCTGGTACTGTGAAGCTTGTCATAAGAAAAAATTGTTGCATCTTCCAACAGGACATTTTGGAAATTTCTGAGAGCCTTCAGCTACTAAGTATGCCTGAGCTCACCTGTTGGGAAAGCCACATGTAGTTTCTCTACTTGATAGCAGAGCCCAGCCTTCCAACCATCCCTCCCCCAAGTCACCAGACATGTGAGAGAAGGTACATTGAACCTTCCAGTACATCTGCCAGTTGAATAACAGCGAGTGATCTTGGCCATTGCCACCCAATTCCAATTTCTGATGCACAAAAATCATGGAATATAATGAAACAGTTGTTGGTTTAAGCCACTTAGTTTGGCAGTAGTTTTTTTATGCAGCAGTAGATAACTGGAACAGCTGGTATATCCAAATCTATTTCCTGGAAAGCTTTTACTGGAGATTGGGTTTCACCATTATGTTCTTAGCAAAAATCAGATAAATTCACTAAAGAATAGTGTTACTTTGCAAATATGTCAGGAAACCTCAGAAATATGTGACTTGATTGTGCAGTAAACAACTAGACAAGAATCCCAACCTTTGTTGATGTCAAGTTTGCATTTAAAATGAGAGATTATGGCTTTCCCCACCCCTGAGAAACGGAGCAAAGCAAGATTCACTGCAAAACACTACTAGTCAACACAGATGATTTAAAGGCTTCCAACAGTCTCTATATGCAAAGAGCACCTTGGTTGTTCCAAAACAATTACTGCAAAGATAACTGCAGATGAAATGAAGCAGAATGTTGTATTTATCTTCATTTACAGTTTTCTGCATAGTAAAATGTCTCCCATTTATCTCTGCTCCTTTGACATTAGATTGATCAGCTTACTAGCTATAGAAACAAAAGATCAACCAGCTGGCAAATCATTCCCCTTGACTTCAAAGTATACTGAAGCCTAAATGTTTGGTCTAATGATTTTAAATCACCCTTCTTGTTACTATAAAATGTATGGTCCTACTTTATCAAATCTCTCAGCAGTTTGTAAAACAAGGTTGCTTGTGTATGTTGGAGGCATTAAGGTAATAAATGGATGTGGAGTGCATGGGGGTAGAGAGTCTTCTCTGTGTACCACCTTTACGATTCTATTGAATTAAACACACAAACTCAAGAAGAAACCTCAAAAATGGACAAAGCTATAAATTAAGCAGACCTCATTAGCCTGCCTTTCTGGGGGAAATAAGTTCCTCTTTGTGGATGAGAGTGAAATAGGTTTTCAAGAACTTGTGTAATAAGAAATTGGAACACTCTGCCTGGTAAAAAGCAAAACATCCAATGACTACTATGTGAGTCATCCACAAAATTTTGGCTTGTGTTCAAGGAATTGAGTATTAATAACAATAATATCATTTGTTTATAATGAAATGCTAGTGATTAATTCATTATTAGTATGTTAGTTATTGTGGTTATTGTTATTATTCACAATAGCAATTTCAGGTTATATTTAACTCAGGTTTCTTAAAATAATTGGGAACATGGACGGTTTTGAGACTAATAAAAATTAAGAAATTCTTTCCCACAGAAGAGAATGCTCACATGCAGAAAAAGCATTCACATTATCAATGGGCTTACAAATGCCCAAAGTTCATCTAAGGCCCACCAAAGCCTTTCCAGGAGGGTTATGATTCCTGGGTTAAGAATCCCAGGATAAGTACATACACTGAGCCAAGTCTTTACTATATAGTCTATTTCATTAATTGGTCCAACAGCAGCACATGGTTGATGCTACAAGACTAGGTTTAGTGTTGGGAAAGCTGAACCTCAGGGGTAAATAAGTAAAGGAGCTGGGCTTGAAACTCTTCATTTGGCTGATTTCAAAGTCCTTGGTCTGTGCAATATTTTCAATTAATTTCCAGCAAACATCTTCCTATGAATAACTGCTTAATAGGAATTCTAACTCCATCTAATGTCAGGATTGAGGAAATGGCAGGGGTGGGTAATGCATCCACTCCCAATTCCCAGCCACTGGGAAATGTTTCAAGGTTCAATCAATAAAAAAAAAATTATATATATATGTATATCTATTCTCAGCTTCATACATACATAAATCATTAGACACTCGGTAGGCGACTATAAAGCACCAATTACGTGTTTTAGCTGGCCAAGGTGTTTCCTCTCTCTGGAGACCTCATTTTTCTCATCTATAAAACAAGTTGTTAAATTAAATATATTAAGCCCTGTGCAGTTTTAAAGCTTTCAGAGTTTTGAAATATAAATGGGGGTTGGTGGGAGTGGGGAATTGGGGAGAAAGGAGGAAAAGGAGGAGAAAGAGAGAAAGAAACTTGACAGGGAAGACAATGAGATTTATCCGGGGGTCGTGTAATGGGCTTTTTTCCAGACAAACCAGCATGAGCCACTAGTACGAGCCATTTTTAGCACCTTTGCAGCCATCTTTCCTTCACTGACGTCAAGGCTGCGTTTGCTCCAAACAACAGAAAGTATGGCTGGTCTTTTTTTTTTTAATGTTTTCTTCCTTATGTTATTGTGCCTACTATCTGGATTAGGGTAAATCTGCTTTCTTTTATATTTTGCAGTAGCACTTATTAGCACACATAAATCGTTATGTTGGAAAGTCTCTTGGAGAATTAACCCTCTTTACCCTGGATTTTCATGAAGAAATGATAAGTTGTCATTCCTTTTGATATTTTAGAGCACATATGTGATACATAAGCTCTTTTCTAAAACTAGTTTTGTTATAAGTGTGAGAACAATTGTAGATACATATGGGAAAAATTGAAATCTTCAGAATGGAAATAAGTTAAACATGAAAAGTCCCTCTATCAACCCCTCACACCAGTTCCAGTTCCCAGAAGGTGCGAATATTCTCGCTGTCCTGATTTTGTGATAATCAGGGTAGGCTAAACATTCGCTATATTAGAAACCATGCATGTGTCCCCAGACCTGGTTTTTCTCCCTAGGTCTGGTTTTTGGAATGTTGGTGATAAACTAAGCCTGGTTTATTATATGACCATCCTGTATGGGAAAAGACTGTAACTTTGGGTATCTTTGGTCAACCTTAAGAGATATAGCAGGGGGATGGATGTGGCTCAGGTGGTTGGGCATCCATCTGGGTGGGATGGACCTGGGTTCAATCCCCGGGACCTCCCAGTAAAAATTAAAAAAAAAAGAAAAATATAGAAGGCATGTGGGCCACCAGGCCCTGCGCATGGGTGTACCACCAGGCCCTGCATGCCATGCAGCAAGATGATGACATAACAGGAGAGTGACACAAGGGAGAGCCAAGACGAGATGCACTGTAAAACTAGGATCTAAGGTGGCGCAGGCGGTGGGATGCCTCTCACCCACATTGGAGGTTCTGAGGATCAAATCCCAGTGAAGACAGGAAGAGAAGGTTAAGAAGAGAAGGCAGGAAACGGACACAGAGTCACGCAGCGAATGGACACAAAAACAGCAAAAATGGGGGTGGGGGGCGTAAAATGGATAAAAGTAAATAAATAAATCCTTTAAAAAAAGAAAAAGAAAAACCACAGAATGGGAGAAAACATATGCACTATGTATATTTGACAAAGGACATATTTCTAGACTATCTAAATAACTCTTTTTTTAAATTAGAGAAGTTGTAGGTTTAAAGAAAAATCATGTATAAAATAGTGTTCCCATATACCACCCAATTAGTAACACCTTGCGTTAGTGTGGTACCTTTCTTACAATTGATGAAAGAACATTTTTATAATTATTAACTGTAATTAATAATTATAATTATTAACTGTAGTCTATGGTTTACACTAGAGTATACTGTGTTCTACAGCCCTATGGTTTTTTAAAAAAATTCTATTAACATATATACAAGTAAAAAAATCCTGGACATAACACACAAAAACATGAAGACTTTGAAAGGTGAAAGAAGAAGGTGGAATGCCTAAGGACCTCGGGACTTGAATGGCATGTGTGGCTTCCCTCTGTCTCATTTTTACATCCCATATATCCAAGACCGGGTGCTGCAGATGCCACCAACACAGAACCGCTAACAGGTACAAACAAAATAAGCTCCGAGAAAACCCAGTTCCTCCTAGGCAAAGGACCAGGTAAAGGGTGACCTAATAGAACCATTTTTTTTTCAAAAATTCTTTTTATTATCCCATATACATAACACTACATTGTCATTAAGGCATTTTTACACAGTGACACTTTTTATTATGGAGTCTACTTCTACACTGTAATCAAGACATTTATACAAAGTGACATTGTGGGATTGGTTTGACTACTTATGCTAGGTACTAAGGAAGACTAGCACACATTCATTAATAAGCGTGTTACACTTCATCTCGGTGTTAGGGTCTTGGTTTATTCCAGTTGTGCTTCCTTTGGCAGATGGCTATTATGTTTTACTTTAGTACCGTATTGCAGATGCCAGAGAACTTGCATTTGCCAAGGAATAATCTTTTTTCCCCCAAGGAATAACCTTTTTGAAATGCCATGTCATGAAATAGAATGGTATAGTCTAACTCAATAAAGTCATCATTTCTTTGCAAAAAAAAAAGAGTATACTTTCATACGTAAACACATCTATGTATCTATATCTGTCATCTATCTTCATCATCCTTTATATTACCTAATTACAAACAATAGTTTATTATACCCAAATATATTAAAAACATATATATACTCTAATATTGTAAATAATATACATTAAACAAATTTGCATATTTATACATAAAGATCTATCTCATTATTTTTACTGACTGTATAGAATTCCATTATATGTATTATCATAATATATGTAGTCCATTATTGATATATCTTTATTTTTTAAATTTTCCTAGAATTTTGCTGTTACAATAAATACTCCAATAAATATCTATGCACAAATACCTTTGTACACTTGAACAAGTGAATGTATTGTACAGATTTCTAAAAGTGTCCAGACTAAAAATATATGAAATATTTGAAATGTTGACAGATATTGCAAAATAGTTGCACTGATTTTTATTTCCTCTAACTACATAGAGCAGAGTACATTTCACTACTTGATAAAAATGAAGCATTACCAACTCTCTTTGAATGTAGTCAGTGATATCAGTAAATTATGGCATCCGAACAATTTCTAGTATTCTTTACATATATTAATTCACCCCCCCCATTCATCTCACCTCTTAATAATTGTCAAATATCTCTGTTTCTATTTTCAAATCATTGTTTTAGGACAATGCATTACTTCTGGGGCACCATTTTGTTTGCTGATTGTAATTTACAGGAGAAAGAATTACCCTTTCCGATCTTACAATTTCCATACTACTCTCTTTCTTCTCCCATTTATTTATGCTATTGCTTGCTAATATATTCATTTATATTCCATCCATGTCCAAGACTGGTTTGAAGTGGCATATGATGAAACAGCAAGCATAAAGAAAAATAGCATTGAAATGGAAGGGGAAATAGCCTTAAAAATTAATATTGTGAAATTAGCAGTAAATCTAGCTCTGGGCTTCATAGATACCAAGGCCAGAAGAAGCAGTTGATACTTGGATTAACATCTAGTCTATAGAAAGAGAAAACATATTAGTTTATATGGAGATAAACCTTTTGCCTTATGCTCAATTATATAACGAATGTTTCAGGTAGATGTGAACAATAGAAAACATAGTGTCCTCAAAAATTATTGGGCATACAAATCAGATATTTTCCTCATAGGGCTGCTTAAAAAGAAGAGTGAGAAATGTAATCTAAAAATATCATTCATAAAACCATTTCTTGGAAGACAGAAGAAGCTAAGGTAGTACTTTCAGATATTAAAATGAATATAAATCATTTAATTATGTTTAATGTATTCCCTAAATGCATAGGCTCACTGCTATTATTGTATTGAATTTTAGGTCTAAAGAGGGAAAAAAAAGTGGTATAAGTTTAATTGTCTGAACAAAGGAATGCTGATGATAATTATGATAAAGATAATTATCATTTATCCTTATACAAATTGTAGCTACACATTTTGCCACTTGCATTCAGTATCAATTTTTCTACACAATGATTTGAGAACTTCAAGTAAACCAACTGAGAGAAATTTGGGAACATAAATAACATTTCTCAGCATTAATTTCAGTCCAATCCCATCTACCAACCAAACAACACCACTACAGCAATTCATCAAGCCCTTTGTTTGTATTATCTTTATGAGACAGATCTCATGTTCCCTATTCACATGGGTCATAGGTTTTCTGATGAATGCCCTTCTCTCTTTTCCAATATATTCATCTTCTGAAGCTTTTCAATATGTTGTTTGAAGAAAATGTTGAATTCAGAGTCTACGCAACCACAGGAAAAACTGGGGAGCAGACTCAGATAAATTGAATTCAACTGTTTGACTAAATAAATATTTTTGCTACACCCATTACTACCCATTGCACTCACTGGATCGAGTCCAAATGCTGGTTCTCTGCTTGGCTTTTATTTATTATGATTCCCCTTGTGGCACTAACCATCCTACACTACTTGCTTCGTGAAAGCACATGACGTTCTCTCCTGTCTAGATTTTCTTCCTGCTTCCTTTTGGGATAAGTTGCATAGAATGTATTGCTATTGCCTAAATTTCTTTTACGTGCAATCAACACCTTTTTTATATTCTTCATGGCATGCACCATGACATGGTCATCCTTCTAATGGATGGTTAGGTATAAATGTCTGTGTGAATGAATGTGACACTATGTGTATGTGTGCGTGTTTAGCCTCAGATCCCTCAGGTCTATAGACACTCAAATATTTCTTAAATAAATTAAACAAAACCAATAAGTAAATATTTCTTAAATAAATAGTCAAATAATAAATAAAACCTTTGCAGTCATTCATTAAGCATTTATTCATGCCTACGTTTTATCATGCATGGTGAGAAATTTTGCAGATGCAACAAAGAGTCTGCAGTGCAGTGGTGGGAAGTTAATCCATTTGATCAGACCATACCGATGGAAGGCAGAACTGTTGGAAGAGAGATATCCTCAGGTCTCACTGAAATTACCCAGCAGGAAGCATCTGTGTCTTTGTATTCAGGAAGATTTCACAGAGGAAGAGACAAAGAAGAATGAATAGGAGTCTGAAAGTTAAACACAGAACAGAGCTTTACACTGTGCAGAGGTAATAGTGTGTCCACTGACACGAAGTCCTTAAATTCCATATCAGGGCCCCACCCAGATCAGAATGGCCGAGGGAGAAGCTTCAGAGCTCCATCCTCACCCAGAAGCATTGAGTAACCAGCAGAAACCTCTCTCTCAAAGCTCCAGGAAACAGTTTAAAAGTGATAGGATCTCATGGCATCCTGGCTGGCCCCTCCTCCTCCCCTGGTCCTGGTTCTGGAAGGAGCAGAGTAGTCCTTGTGCATGTACTGGGAGCATGTAGGTCTGTCCCAGTCTGACTGGTGGTGGCCTGAGGGACTCAACCAAGACACAATGAAGACTGGCCAGCCCAGAACTTGTCCTGTGTGTAGAAGGAGGCTCACAGAGCTCTCCTACCTAATGCTGTGGGACAGCAGTCAAGTTGTGGCTTTCTGGGACAAGGGATTACCGGCTGTGAGACATACAGTGTGATGCTCGGGACCATAAGGTAATTGTTTCCTGGGGAAGAGAGGACATTGGGATGGGTGTGAATGAGGAATTCCTAGGGCGACACCTGTATGCCTAAGACAAGATGCATGGGCAGAAAGGACCAAGGACCTGGCCTCTTGCTACGTCATTGCTCTCATCTAAGCTCCCACTTCTCTCCCCACCTAGCTCCAGCTATGAAGATTTTGTTCACCTTCAAACACACTGACCACACTCCCATTTCAGGATCATTGCATCGCTCTTCTAGAATAGAGCCACATGTCTTGTTCCCGCTCTTCATTTAGGCCTTTGCTTAAATATAAATTATTTAGAGATGTTTTCTCTGACCACCCTTTATAGAATAGCAAGGTCCCCAATTCTTTAGCTCCTTGACTGTTTTATTTGTCATCATAGCATCTACTTATTTATTGTATGTTTCCCCCAACTAAAATACAAGATCCAAACTCTATGCCAGCAGGGACTATTTCATACACAACTTTATTTCCTGTGCTTAGAACAGCACCTTACACATGGTGGACATTCAATAGAGACTCGTGGAGGAAATGAGCAAGAGTTTCAGAACCTTCCATGTAATCATATGCATTATGAAAATCCAAGGGAAGAACTTGATACTCGGTGCTTCTGGACACTTTGGACATAGAACTATTTTACAGATTATCTCATAATTATCCATCTCTTCAGAATTATTTTCAGAGCACCTTCCATGCTCCATAGAACACACTTTGGGAATTGTTTTAACAGATATCACTGGAAGACAACTCTACCTACTTTAGGGTCTGCTATGAGTCAGATCTAAAGGCAATGATAGATCTTTTTTCTGTAACAGTCTTGCAGAGGGCAGGGAAACTCTGGGCTGAGATTTAGAGAATCTGGCTAAAGCCAATGAGCACAATCTCCTCAGCAGATGAGATTACGGCAGGGAACAAAGGTTAAATTACTAAATGGAAGTTGAGAATAGGAGAAATTATAGCACAAAGGAAGCCCGGCAATGGATTGACTGCACAGTTCTCAGTAAGGTCTTTAGATCTGTACCCAGTGAGAGGCTGAAGAGTCCCGTCAACCCTCTTTGGTGCTTCTGCTTCTCAGGCCAGGTGGAAGTGACTTTTGAGGGCTGTGTTCTCAGTAATCGGATCTAGATTCATGGTTAGAGGAGAGATGTTTAATGAGTGAGGGATGTACTCAGGGAACAGAAAAGGAAGAAGAGGAGAATGAAGAGGGAAAAGGAAAGGGGGAGGGAGGGGACATCCAGCAAGTGGCACTTTTCTACCCACTTTTCCTCTGGCTCCCTCTGAGCTTATGTTTCAACAGGATCTGGCTACTCTCAAAACTCTGTTTTTTCCCTCCTTCTCAGGAGACTCAAACCAAACTGCAGGGAGAGGGGGTGGAGGTGGGGGAGATTGCCCCTTAGTTTCCATGGAAACGCCTCTGATTCCACAGTGGCACCTCTATCATATCTTAATCAGCGTGTTGTTAATAAGATAATTTGATGCAGAATTATAAATATGAGTGATGAGGGGAAAGCAAGCCTTGGCGGCAGGGGTGTATGCGGGGAAGGCACTCAGCCCCAGAGGAAAGCGCGGGCCGGATGGGCCTGGGTGGGTTAGGCTGACAGTGCTGCCGAGGGCAGGGGCGCCCAAATGCAGCTGATCAGGGCTTGGCTCTGGGCTCCGCCAAATAGTCCCATGACCTTGGGATATTCCTTAAACTCTCTGGGCCTCATATTTTATGTAAGCTTCGAGATGAGGAAAATAATGCCTACCGTTTACAATGTGCCGTGACTATTAAATGACATAAGACCACGAGGTGCCTGGCATGTGGATGAGAGCATATTTGGTATTCAATAAACGTTAACTCAGCCTTTCCTGAGAGAATATTCTCATTCACTCTCTCAATTATTAATTTATTCAACAAATATTTACTGACCAACTGTAGGATGTCAGACACTGTGTTAAGCACTGAAGATGAAATGAGAGGGAAGAAAAGGCAAACTCCATCTCTGTTTATGACTGAATGATTTATGCATATAGCTCCCATTTCTGGAATTGCTGTGGCCCTGATGCCGGGGTTAGGAGACAGCCATTGTACTTCCATCCCAAGAAATGGCTCTACACCTTCACACATACTGCTTCTTTCATCTAAAATACTTTCTCCACTCTTGCTTTCCCTATAAGTTCTCCAGAGTTCTTCCCAGGCACATTATATACATCAGAGCTTGGCACTGAGGTTAGAACATAGAACATAAAAGATAATCTTTGCCCCAAGAGGTTACTATCTATTTTTGTAATGCCGTTCTAGCACCAAGCACAGGACCTGACAGTACATAAATGAATGAGTGAATGAATGTAATAGGGAACTAAGAGTGTCCAGGTCATCTCAATCACCATCATTATACAAACAGCAATGAATTAGGAGGTCCCCATGCTGCAGGTTAGAGGGACGAAGGTAGTGGTTCCCAGCCTTGGCACACATTGGCATCACCTGAAGAGCTTTAAAGCTTACTGATGCCAGAGTGCCATCCTTAGCGATTCTGATTTAACTGGTTTAGGAAGCCACCCAGGAAACAGGAGTTTTTGAAGCTCACCAGATGATTCTAACGTGCAGCCAGGGTTAACAGTGGCACCAATGAAGAGGGTCAGTGTGAAATCACCCCCACACTGCTCTGGGCTCCTTCAGAGGCCGACAGAGGGAATGCTACCCTGGGTAGAATTTGGGTAACTACTTTTCAGTCCCTATACTGTTGACCTGAGGCCATTCCATCAGGCTAGGGTGACAATGATGGTTATCCAAACAGGGACACTTTCCAAAAAATAACTGAACAATAGTATGATTTTCAAGACAGCACCTAGTTACACCGTTTAATGAATGTCACAAAACAAATACATTTATGACACCAGAAGCAGGTGAAAAAGAGAACATTACAGCAAACAAGGGTCACCCCCGATCTCCCTTTTAGGTTATGACACCTTCCAGGGTAACCATTGTCTTCACTTCTGGCAGCATGGGGTATTTTTGCCTTTTTTTCTAATTTATAAAAGAAATCATATTTTATGAGCTCTGTGTCTAGCTGCTTTCACTCTGTTTATGTTTGGAAGATTCATCTGTATCATTGTGTTTAATTGCGGATTGTTCATCCTTGTTGCTGTATTTCATTGTTCTGTATATATTACAATTTATTCATTTTACTGTCAGTGGGCATTTGGATAATTTGCAATCGTGTACTGTTACAAATAGTGCTGCTATGAGATATTTAATACATGTATTTT